>SNQJ01S0104769.1:19856-30228 GCA_010110895.2 Picea sitchensis
AAACGAATTATGGTGGTTACAGGTTATGAACAAGGTTTAAGATATTTCGAAGAAAGTAATCCAAAAAATAATTTGATAAGGTATGGGAGATAGTCCACAAAATAATGATAGATCGTTAGAAATAATGCTGGTGAAAATTATTTAGTGAAAGTTGTATCCCAAAGGAATGGTTTGGCATTTTATCAGCAATGTAGGGAAGGAATGACAAAATAAACAACAAGTTTGCAAAAGGAACAACGGGCGCGCAAAAGAAACGAGAATTGTTCCATTTAAAGGAACAACGGGCATGCAAAAGGAACGACAATTGTTCTGTTCAAAGGAACAATAAGCACGCAAAAGGGAACATCAAGTGTTCAAAAGGAACAACGGGTGCCCAAAAGGAACAACAATTGTTCCATTCAAAGGAACAACAAGCACGCAAAAAGGATCAACAATTGTTAAGTTTTTAACCATCTGAATAGCTAATTTTTAGAAACCTGGAAATGTGTTTTGCTTGAATACAAGGTTGATTAGTCATCAACTAAATTCATTTATGGGTTGGTTTATTTCAAAATTAAGTAGTGGATGGTTTGTTAATGTTATGAGTTTCATTATAGTTGCCCAATTTTTGTTGCTGAACATGATACATTCATTTCTCTACGAAAGACAGGGTCTGGGTGATGAGATGAAGCAGGAATTTGGAATAGAAAAGAGTGCTAATTGAGTTCATTACAATTATCCTCCCTAGTTCTTATTTTCTTAAGTGACTGTCAAAAATAATAAAAAAGCCTAGCAACTCAAATAAAATCTACAAAAAAAAAATTATATATAGTATCTACAATGTCAACAGAATTCATCATTTATGGAGTTGGGGTGGTTGGATTACCTTCCCAGCCAGCCAAAATTTGAATGGTAGGGTCTTTACTTACTTCTTGGTAGAAAGATTATTTTGAGGGCAGTTGATGATAGAGTTGTTATCAGTTTCCATTGACCCGAAATGGAGATTCAGACCCGTCGATGGTGCTTAACGTGACTGTGCCATTATCATGGACTTCATTGATTTCGTATGGTCCCAGACACCGTGTCTGTAATTTTCTTGGAAAATATTGAAATCTGAAATCATAAAGGAGAACCCAATCACCTTTTTTAAATGATTTTTTCTTGATGTGCTTGTCGTGCTAGGTCATTCTCTGTTGTTGAATAACGGTTGTGCTCTCTATAGCAGACAAGTGTGCTTCATCCAATTCGTTGAGTTGTTGAAGGTGTTGTTTATGTGTTTTTGTAAGATCCAATCTGATTTCCTGGGCCATCCTTAGATTCTTGATCTCAAACTCGATTGGGAAGATGGGTTCTTTTCCATAGACTAAGTGATAGGGAGAGTATCCAGTGGTGTTACGCCATGTTGTGTGGTAAGCTCATAAGGCATTTGGGAGCTTAGTAGCCCAATTCTATCTGTTTGTTGAGACAGTCTTTGTTGGGATTTCCTCTAGGACTTTATTGGTTCTTTCTACTTGCCCATTTTCTTGTGGGTGGTATGGAGACGTAATTATGTGTTTAATATGATAATTATCCAGGGTGGTGGTGATTCTATGAGCTGTAAATTATGACCCCCCATCAATAATTACCTCTCTTGGTAGTCCGTAGCATATGAATAATTTGAAAATAAATTTGATGACTACTTCTTCTATTGCATTTGGTAAGGCTTCTGCCTCTACCCATTTAGTCATGTAGTCTGTTGCAACTAGAATATAGGCCTTCTGATTTGACTTTGGATTGAAGGGGCCAATGAAGACTAGTGTCCATCTCTCAAATAGTTTTGCAACTACTTGTGCTTTCAATGAGATTTCATCATCCTGACCCGGTTTTCTCATCCATTGACAACTATCGCAGGTATGGACATATTTCCTCACATCTCTAAATATTGAGGACCAATAATAGCCCATCTGCAAAATTTTGTGTCCATTCCTGCGGTCTGCAAAATTCCCACCACAAGGCTCATCATGTCTGGCCTTTAGTATGTCATAGATTTCATCATCTCATAGGCATATGCAGATCTAGAGATCAACTCTTGTGTGAAAGAGATATCTGTTGATCTAAGCAAATCGTGCGCTATGCTGGATGATCAATTTTCTTTCCCTTGATGATAGATGTGTTGATAATCTTCCCACCGCTAGATAATTTTCCACATCAGTGTACCAAGGTGTCTTTGTAGTAACGACAAACAAATGCTCCTCTGGAAAGTGATCTTCAATTGTTAAGGAGTCATTTGTTTTGGGTACGCGGGATAGAAAGTCTGGGACAAGATTTTCTCTCCCAGCTCGATCTTTGATGGTGATTGAAAATTCTTGCAATAGTGATAACCATCGAGTGACTTGTCCATTAGTAATTGGTTTATTAGCTAGATATCTGATAGCAGAATGATCAGTATAAAGAATAACTAGATAGCAAATTATATAATGACAAAATTTATTGATGGCATGTATAACAACTAAAAACTCTTTTTCTGTTACTGTATAATTAAGTTCAGTTGGAGTAAGATTCTTGCTAATAAAATAAATGGTGTAGGGTTTCTTGTCTTCTTCCTATCCAAGGACAACGACTATGTCAATATCTGATGCATCGACAGATTTTGTCCCCTCAGCACTGGTGTTGTTGAGATCATCTTCTTGAGTCCTACAAATGCCACATCACACTTGTCAGACCACTGAAACTCTACATTACCATTCAAAGCATGTAAATGTGCAGCGGTTCTTGCAAAAAATTCCATAAATCTACGATAGTATCCTGAAGCGCCAAGGAAACTACGTACCTCAGTTTGTGTGTGTGGTGTAGGTAGATTAAGGATTACCTCTATTTTTGCTGGATCTACTCTAATTCCATATGCAGATATATAATGCCCTAGCACCACACCTTCCGTCATCATCATGTGAAATTTTTATTGGCTTAAACATAACCTGGTCACAATGAACCATTCTAGTGCCTTCTTCAGATTATTCAGTGCTTGATCGAAGTCGTCACCATAAGGAGTGAAATCATCCATGTAGACTTCAAGTCCTTCACTGATCATATCATTGAATATGATCAGAATGGCCCTTTGAAAAGTGGTTGGAGCATTACAAAGTCCAAAGGGAAATACTTTGTATGAAAAAGTGCCCTATAGGCATGTGAATGTAGTTTTATCTTGATCTTCTGGGGCAATCTGAATCTGATTGTACCCACTAAAAGCGTCTAGAAAATAAAATAATTTCTTCCCTGCTAAAGTATCCAGGACATGATCGATGAAAGGAAAAGGGAAGTGGTCTTTTTGAGTGTCTTTGTTAAGTTCCCTATAGTCAACACAGATTCTCCATTTCCCATTTTTATTTGGTATGATTACTAATGGAGAAACCCACCGACTATCTAAGATGGGATATATAAAATATACATCCAACAACTTTTGTAATTCTTCTTTAACGATATCCATGAGATGGGGATTCAGTATCCTATGCAGTTGTCGGATAGGTCAAGCATCTCTTTGAATGTAAATGTGGTGTGTGCAGAGTTGTGGATCAATACCTTTCATATTAGAATATTCCCATGAAAAAGCTTGCTGGTATTTGGAGAGGACTTGAATTAGATTTTGTTGTTGTTGATCATCTAAATTGGCATTGATGTTCAGAAACATCCCTGGTGCAATCTCGACAGGTTTGTTGTTATGAATGGTTGTAGTTGGAATTTGTTGTTCCATTAAATCTTCCAGTAGGTCTCCCTGTGCTCCATAGTCTAGAACATCTTGGAGCATCTGGCAGGTTGGGTTGCTCATGGTGGCTGGACTATTAATAAACCCACTAATTACGTCATCCTCTAGCTATTTTTTAAGTCCGAGGGATTCTTCCAGCGTAAGAGTGGCTCGTAAATCCTTCTCTGGGTATCGTGGTGGTGGAAATTGTGGATATACGAAAGTTGGGCTTGGCTTAGTAGGAGGATATAAAATGAGATTCTTTGTGATACCCCCTCTAGCGATTGTCATATCACTCGTTTGGCATCCTATGTATGCATTTTTTGTTGCAAGCCATGGCATGCCCAGTATCAATGGATTCCCTTCAAGTCCACTTCTTGGGTTGATGATGAGGAAGTCCATCGAATATTCCCAAGACTTGACGGAGATGGCTATCTCATGTAATGTGCCAACTAGTCGAACCACCAATCGATCCACCAGCTACAACATGATTGTGGTGGGTTCAAAGGAGTCAAAACCCAGGGTATTATAGGTTTCCATAGTCAGGATGTTAATGGTTGCTCCCAAACCAACTAGCGTATTTGGAAACGAACAACCCTGGATCTGAACTATCACTATGGGATTCCCCAGATCTGCATATTTGACCGATTCTTGTCTACCTAAAATTAGATCAGACAAGGCTCCTACCACGCAGACTGTTGATGATGGATCTTTAATTTTTCTGACGAGATTTCTCCCACATAGCTCCTTGATCGTCTTTGCATAAATTGGGATGTCTTGAAGAGCTTGCAGGAGTGGAATCTTGATGTATAAATTCTTGAGTTCCCCTACAATGTTGAAGTTGGGATATACGACCGATTTTTCTATCATCAATCTTTCGGGGAACAGAGGGGGGGGAGTTGTGTCCTTATCATGATATTGTGATTCGATTGTGTTTCCCCCCTGCTCGATTTCTTCTGTTATTACCACAGTCGAGGGTCTTATTGTTGGTTGTTTCTCATTCTCCTACTCTTGAGAAATGTTATTTTCTTTAGGGTAGATTATGCACCCCGATCTCAGCCGTAGTTCGTTTCACCCTATCGAGCTGGTTTCTCCTTCCCCATTCTCCATTATATGGATGAGATGAGTCGGTCTGTTATTTGGATTTGGGTGAGGTTGGGCTAGTAATTGAGGGTGCACTTGTGATTGCAGGTTTTGGGGCAGTTGGAGTGGTGCTTGAAATGTGGGTTGAGTTTGAGGGACCATCCCCATGGGTTGGTTGTTTATCCCCATGGGGTGCTTCCAATTTGGTTTTTGGGTAGTCGTGTTGGGCCAGTTTGAAGGGTAGATGTTTTTATTTGATTTTTTCCAGAATGAGGTGGGATACTGTGAGTTAGGCCAAGTGGAATTTGCAGTTGGCTGATTCTGCCAGGCAAGATTTGCAGCGGGCTAGTTATGCCAAGTAGGATTTGCAGGTGGGTATTGTTGGGGCTGCCAGTTCTGATTGGTAAACGGTTGTCCCTGCCATGCATTACCAGGCGCTTGCTACTGATTATATTGTCCTGAAAAGAAAGAGGAGGGTTCATGTAGTGTATTTGAAGGTCGGTTCTTCCATTGACGATGTTGAGCCATTAAATATAATGGTTTCATATCCTCTTTCTCTTCTCTAAAAATATCTTTCAGTCCAAGGAGAGATGGGCATTGCTCTATTTCCTGATCCTTGGCACAAATGGCGTAGACCTGAACCACATCCAAAGAGAAATCCCTTGGACCATGTTGTTTTCTACATCTGTGACAAAATATGGCCAAAGTTTGTACTAATTTTGCTTTCTTTTGTTTGGCATGTAATACATCTAATTGTGTAGTTAGAGTGCTCAAAATATGTTTTTTGAATTTTTCGAAGAGATTACCAACTTTAGCTCGCGTGACACCCCCACTTGTAGTATTGTTACTTCTAGTGAGGGAAGTCCACATTGTTGATCTGGTCCAGTGGTTCCTCGTGAGAACTTGATACACATTTGAATGATGTTATCATAAGTTTCTTGATAAATGTCACCCTTTCTCATTAGATTCAATGTTTCTACCCATTCATCTTTCATACCCTTAATCAGAATTTCCCTTAATCAGAGTTGCCTTAAGTACTTCACCTGGTAATGCACCAAAGGGTGATCTTTGTAAATTATATTGAAATCTCTCGACATATTCTTCTAGTGATTCATTTTCTTTTGCAATCATTTGAAAGATTTCCTCTTTTAAGTCCCTGTTTCTACAATAATCCTGATATTTTGTTAAGAAGGCATATTTCATCTCATCCCATGAGTTTATAGTTCTTCTCCCTAATCCCATAAAATAGCGTAGAGTTTCTCCTTTCAAAGTGGAGGGGAACGATTTTAATTTTTGGGGTTCAACGATGTAATCATACCCTCTACATAGGACATAAAATTCAAATAAGAATGTGTCTGGGTCTTCTAAGGTTAATCCATGAAAGGTTGGTAGGTTTTGTAGGGGAATTGCCTTCATGGGGACATTGGCGATTAGATCAACTATCAGATATTCCAATGTGGAAGTCTGGGGACGTTGTTGATTTCGTTGTGCCATTTGATCGAAAATATGCCATAAATCTTCAGGGATTTCTTTATCCAGATATTTTGTTCGAATTGGTTGGTTATCTAATCCTCTAGGGGATTTGATTGCACTCCCTCTATCCTAGATTTCGGGTATGCCTTCTTCTTTCACAGGAGATTTAGGATCAGGTGGTGGGTCTACCTTAGCTACCGCATTGGTTTTCCCTTCTCCTTCCTCCATATTACAAGATTTTCCCTCTTCTAAAGGTTTGAGGGGTGGAATATCTGTGCTCTAAAAGATTTTCTCAGTCCCTTTAGTTTTTCTATGAATATCAGCGTGGGCTGCAGTTGGTGAAACTTCTACCTAAGGGATTCAGATATATCCTTTTATAGGTCTAACCGAAGCTTGAGATTCTTCTTTTTGGATGATTTCGTCTATGAAAGTGCTTCTCCCAGGGAGCACCGAGCCCTGGGTTTTGGTAATTTTTTGTGGGGGGTTTGGTTTTTCAAGATCTTTCTTCTTAGTCATACAGACTTCACACAAAAAAAGAAAATCAAGAAAAAAAAAAACACCTATGGAACCTCTTAATGCGTCAGCTAGAGGTAGGCATTGGCATAAGCATCTTACTTATTGCCTACATAGGTTCTTACCTTTCGTCTTCAATACCTCATCCTCCAGAGGCACAATCTATGTTACCTTTGACATTCTCCCTGACAACGGCACCAAAATGTTGGGGTCTAAAGATGTTTAAAAACAGCGTTAGTTTAACATTAATTTATCAACCCAATGATTCGTCTTTTAACTCAAGAATATCAACAAAGTCTATGCAGATAACTCGTAGAGGATAAAATCGTGTAGTTAAAGAAAATCTAAGTTTATCAACAATCAAGTTCCTCAATCATTCATTAAATATTCTAGGATTGGAAATCTAATGCTGTGCAATGGAAAGGAACTAATTAATCTATTGAATTCATTTTAACTAAAAGCAGTTATTGAATCTAAATAAAGACTTGCATAATTGACTATTTTTATGAATCAAATTACTGGAAAGGAAAAGGTGAATTACTCTGTCTATGGAAAGAAATAGTGACTGTAATATAATCGAAGGAGACATCAATTGTACTTCTATTGAAAGGAACAACAACTATATCTTAATGGAAATGAACAACAAATGTAAACTAATTGACAGGAACAACAATTGCGAATCTAAGTAAAAGGAACAATGCATATGAACTTATGAGGAACTGTCACGCATCAAATCTTAGTAATAGAAATTGGAACAACAATCATCTAATGCTTAAGGAAATATCTATATCTTGAAAATGATATAAAATCATCAACACACTTATGCATTCATTTAACTATTGTAAAAGAGAATCGAATCACAAAACAAAAATTGAACTGATACAATTACAGGTCAAACAGTAGCTCCTTTAGAATGGGCCCTTGGTCCTTAGAAGCACTGCTATTTGAAACTCAGTATGTAGAAATGGTAAAACCACTCAAATATTTTATTGATTTCATAGTTGGTAGCACATTTACAAAAACTGATAACATAAAGAAATTCTAAGTTTTGAGTTCTTGGGTGCAATTCTTATATATCCCTTCCAGGATCTATTACCCCTTATATATTACAATAATCTATGTAAATTAATCTATCCTGAGGATCAAGAGATCCTATGGATTACTCTACTATTATAAAGTTGCAATATAGGAAACTCAATCATCTCCAAAACTGCCTTGCGCCATAAAATCCTCAACCTCCAATAGCTTGTGCATCTTCGATATTTCCTTTGTTATCTCGGGTTTGACAATATTTAACCAATCCTATAACAAAATCAAAAAATTCCAATCATATTTTAGGATCTATGTAATCTAATTTCAACAATAACACTAAAGGGTATATTATTAATTTTCTATCCTATTTTCTTGTAATTAACCAAAAAAGTCAATCAAGATGATATTATGAAATGTGGAAAAAAGGAAGATATTTATACCTTTTTCATAACCTAACACAAGTATAGCGTGATTCGGTACTCCATTGGATATGGTACCCTATCCATTCCAGTACCAATTCTCTTATCTATTCTGGTACAAAGGTTCCACCTATTCTAGTACTACCTGCTCAACGTTTATTCTGGTACCTGCACAACATTGCATCCGATACTAGCACAACTCAGCATTGCATCTGGTACCAACACACTCAGCACTACATCCGATACCAGTCTTGTGCATGTTCTGATACTTCCTCTGCAGCTAATCCGGTACTCATGGTTGCAACTGTGTTCGTCTGGTACCATTTCCATGTTTACATGATTAACCTATTGAACAAGTATGTTGATGGAGATTCCAAAAATTTAGTTCGATCGAATTCTCTTAAAGTATTTTTTGAGATCACGATAGACTTCATCACTCATGCACTTCGTGTCATGAGGATGAAGTCCATCCCTAGAGATTCGATATGAATTGCTAATTGTAATATTTTAAAACTATTTGATAATTATCTTTAGATATTGATAGTAATGGTTCACCTTCTTTATAAGGGATGTTGTATAAGGGATAGGACATAAGGATGTAATTAAGAAATTAGCAAGAACATAATGATACATATTTCCATAATGTACGAAATGATGAACTATTGATTCAATCTACAAGTTGAAGGAATACAAATGATTTGTTTTGCAATTCATTAATATGAGTAGAACGTTTTAGTCTATTATCTCTTTAGAGGTACCTTGTTGGTTCGGCAAGGGCCCACCGCCCCAACCAAGGTAAACCTCCCTATACATGTTTTTTGTGATTGTGTGAGTGTGAAAATTTAACAATAGTGTGTTTTCAATTATTTCAAATACATTTTAAAGTTCAGTATAGAATCACTTGCTTCTGAATCAGTGTGAGTAATTAGACATTGGACATAGTAGATAGTTTCCTTTCCACTTCTGTAGGTTAACATTTAATTGATAAGAGTCTGACGTCTGGGATTGTTAAGCAAGCGAACTTTATTATTTTGAGTTTTTAATTGTGGTGTTCTTAGTGGATACATGAACCATAGGAATTAATCTCTTACCTTCATGTTCTATATAATCAAGTCTCTCAATCATGTTGGTTGTTTCCTATATTAAAGGAGGTTTGATTGAATAGAATAGAGTTGTGATTGATTTATGTCTAAGAGTGACTAAAGTGGATTGTTGATTATTGTTTTACATTACTACAGGGAACAAGTTATTAAGTTCATCTATCCATTTCATAAGTCTGGAATGAACATACTTGTCACCTAAGAAAGAGCCTTTTAATTGAGTATTTGTTTGAGAAGTTTTGTTATCAGTTTTATCTTCTGAGTTTAAAGTCGTGTGAGACATTCAGAAATTATAGAAACATAGTGTTATGTTATTAATTATTTCCTTCTTGAGCTAGATACAATAGACATAGGTAGGTTACATGTTCTCGACACATATAGTGTAACAACTGTTTCGATGACGAATCCTAGATTGACATATAAATGAATGTAATATATATTGAGCATATTTATACACCAACATTTTGGCGTCATTTCCGAGGAGTTGTAAACGGTAATAGGTAGCATTTTGAGTTTTTGGTTGGTTTGATGAATTTGAATTGAATTTAAGGACAATCTGAGGGAGGAGAGAAGACAGTAAGACGAGAGGAAAGAACATGTGCATCCACTTTGGTTGGGTTGCTCCAAAGTCAGGTTATCCTCTTATCTTTGATAGTTAAAAATTTGTGTTTTTGGTATTAGAAATTCTTTTATGAGTAGGTATAGGGATAATAAAGGTATATTTATTGCTTCCAAAATTTCAGAAAAATTAGAAACAAAAACAACAAGAAAACCTACCCCCCACACTAATTCATCTAAAATTCGTGGAGGAAAACTTCTCAGAGGAGAAAGATCAAAGGAAGCAATTGAAACAATAGACAAAGGCACTAAATCTGAAGCCACTGTTCATATTGAAATCATAATACAACAAGCAAGAGGGGAAGCACTGGTGACCCCATCAGAAGGAGGAGTTGGAAAAGAAACAAAGGTAGTGATAGAGGAAAATGAATCTACCTTTGGGGAACCACACAAGGTATTGGAACAATTATATATACCAAACAACCCATTGGTTGAAC
>SNQJ01S0104770.1:0-17244 GCA_010110895.2 Picea sitchensis
GCTTCGAAATGAAAATATAGACATTTCAAATATTTATTTCAAAAATATCATAAAAACATTGAGATTTGTACCTCTGTTATGAAGTTAAGGCTCTTAATGCAAAAGATATTTCCGAAGATATGCATTTAATGTTTGTACCTAGGCTTTCTCGGTGTTTTCAAATATAATAGAAATTTACTAAATCAGACAATGACACATTAAAGGACATTCAAAGAAAGTTTAACTTTAAGCCTTGTTTAGAAGGTTGATTCATTAGCGTTGGTCTTGAATTAAATTTGAAAACCTGCTTTTCGGAGTTTCGACATTTTTGATGTCGAGAAAATATGTCATCGAAGAACCCCGATTGCCGAAATTGTGATGTATTATTTAAATTAAAACGTTTTTAATATCTTAATTAATCGAGATTAGACCTTTTCGGGATTTCGTTAATCAAAAAATCGGGAATCGGGATTTCGGGAAATCTGATGACATGAGTTCATGCTCTCATAGAATCGTGAATCCCGATATCGCGATGCGATTATTTAACTCTTAATCATTCTTAGCAGTGATTAGATTAACTTAAATATTTACTTAAGGATTAATTGTATCGCGAAATCGGGAAATCGGGAAACACAATGACAAGATTATTTGATCTTATGAAACCGCGAATCCCGATATCGTGACGTGATTAACTTAACCTTTAAAGCCTTTTAATTAAGAATTAAGTAATTTATGTTTTAATTAAGTCTTAAAGTATCAGGAAATCGGGGATCGGGGTTTCGCAATTCGATTTGCATCAAACATTTGTTTACGCAAAACCCCGAATCCCGATTTCTTTAGGTTTAAATAAAAATTTGTAAATTTTAAAATTACTGCTCGTTTAATTTTTTTATTTTTTTTTAAAGAGTATTTGAAAATTTGTATTCATTTAGATTTTTTTATGTTCATTTTCCAAAAATAAACAATAAAAAGGCATCGCGAATTCATAGGTGATGAAATTCTTGTTTTAAGAAATCCGAAAAAGCAAAGACTCAAAAATTACACATCTTTTATTCTTAAGAATAAAAAAATTCAAGGTTTGTTTCAACACAACTTATGAATATGAAATATATTTTTATATAAATTTATAAAAAATATCATTTAATATTTAATCAATTTTATTTTTATTTTTATAGACTTATAAAATTAAATATATCGTAAATCTATAAATAACAACTTAAAAATTCAAAGATTTGTAAATAACAACTTCTTAAAGATTCAAAGATCATATCGTTAAATCAAAACATGATGAACAAAGATTGAAACAACATATTATGTTTATCTTTACCATATCATACTTATCTTCTACTTATTATTATATTAATATTTAAAAATTATTTATACTAATACATACAAAATTTGGAATAATTTATAACAAATATGCTTGAGAAAAGACATATTATACTTATCTTCCACATATTACTATTCGTATTAACATGGAATCATGTGTTTAAAACGAGTTTAAGTTTTTATATTATTTTCTCTCTATATAATTATTCATAATAATACATACTAATTTTAAAATAATGTAAGAACAATGTGCTTAAAATAAGATTTTAGGCTTTTATATTATTTTATAAGAAACATATATGTGAGAGATATGAAAGATATGACTCTTATCCATTCTTATCATGAATTGAATTTTTTTGGTTTGAATTAAATTCTACAATAATAAATTTTACTTAGTTTAAGTATTTGAACCTTGTTATTTTTATATTTTTTTTAAATATTAGTTGTATTTATGAATGGTTGGATTTTATACTTTCTTACACTTTCAAATTTTTGTCTTTTTCTTTGTGTGTTTTTTTTTAAATATTGTTGGATTTATGAATGTTGGATTATGAATTAAAGAAATAATAAATTATTTTACACTTTTATATTTTTCTTTTTCTTTATCTAAATTTTCAAAGAAAAAAAATTATATTCAAGAAATATGAATATACATGTTTTTGTCTTACAAAAATAGATTTATCGGATTTTCTTGTCCTATCATAAATGTCTAAAATACATATTTATAGTTCAAAATACATTTTCTTCAACCAATTTTACATACAAAAGAGTTTAAAAAGACATCATATTTGTCTATTCATTTTGTTAGTTTCTAGATAACAACTTGGCTTTTAAACAAAAAAATAAGATTAAAATTGAAATTCCATGGATTCATCCTATTCCCCATCCATAATTTCATAGAAACCAAGATCCCTTGGTGTAAGCGACAATGCTTACTTTGACTATAAATCAACTTTGTCATTTAGTTCCTTGTACATGTGATTGAAATATATCCATTCAAAAGATTGAGAGACCAATTTTATCTTCTTGAGAAAAGAGGATAGCCTCATGTCTGAAACCAAGACTTTGTTGTTGGCCCAATCAATCATAAGCTTGGAATCACCCATCACTTGAAACTTTTTTATCCCTTTCTTCAAAGCCGCCTCTAACAAAGTTTAAAGGGAGATAAACTTGACCCTATTGTTTGTGCCTCTTCCTCGCACATACCTAATGTGCATGTAGTGATTTTGGCTCAAGAACATAACCATGCTGACCCTGCAAATTTGAGGGTGACCCTTTCTAGCTCCGTCGAAGAAACCCCAAGGAATTTTGAAGTCCAGATCATGCATGGAAAACACCCTCATATTTTTGGGCTTCAGATTCACCATAAATTCCTTGGCCAAATTAATAATAAGGCTTGTGCAGTGACCTCCAACATGATATATTTGTTTTTAAGTACACTAGAGTTGCGAGCCCACCACAATATTTGAACCAATATGGACAAAATCCCCTCATTGTTTCACCGAAGTGTCTGATAACCAGTCCTTTAAGCAATCTTCTAGTTTTTCTTTATACCATGCATACTTCGATTTGAGCTTCGTCTTCACTATCGATGCCACCTGAAATTCATATGGACAACCAATGAAGATGTGAGAAGGGGATTCTTTGTTATTTTTACATAGAGCACACCTACTAGGACCAACCCATCCTCTCTTTATGACGACGTCCCATGTTAAGCTTGTTATTCAAAGAGAGCCACAAAGATATATCTCTCTTTAATGGAGCGTTGAGCTTCCAAAGGATGCTCCACCACCATTGTTTTTATCCTACAAACTTAGCCTCCATTTCAACTTTGTAAACTAACTTGGTCGTGAACTCCCTAGTGTGTGAGTTTTTAGACCCACATAAGATGTCATACTCGTCCTCTTTCAACATTATGTAATTGGATACCAACAAGCCAATATAATGGTTCCATTCGACAACATCTACCCAAGCAAGATTGATGACCTCTACAATATTCCATCCTATTATCCCTAAACGCAGAGGCGAATGTGATTTGGCATCTTCCAAAGTATAAATGCTTGTTGAATGAATGGCCTGTAGGAGGGACTCATAGAAACAAAAATCATTTTTTGAACAAAGCCAAGGGTCTTCTCCTAGCCTAATTTTTCTATCATTTCTTATCTTTCACCAAGTCCATGAATCTACCAAGGAGGAGACTCAAACTAAGGCCTTCCACAAAATTGACCCTTTTGTTGATGTTTGAGGTTGCCTAAACCAATCATCCATTGTTTGACCAGGGATGTACGTGGATTTCAGAGCTCTTCCCCAAAGAGAATTGCTATGGGTAATCCTCAATAAACTCCCGCTAGCTAGAGACTGTGTAAATGTGTATACGTTCTTTAATCCCTAGAATTCTAACTCCTTGTGCATGGCCACCCTACTCCATTTTTCCAATAAGATGTCATTGAACTTGCGGGCCCCAGATCGAAGGAACTAGAAATTCAACTCTCAAATTTTGGATAAGATTCCTTTAGGGACGACAATGATCAAGGTCTAATATATTGGTATACTTTCCAATACGAATTTCAACAACACTATTCTGCCTCTCCTGGATAACAATATGTTGACCTACACCGAAACCCTCGCCTCCACCTTTTTAACCATCCGGTACTAGTCATTGAAATGATAAGTATCTGGCTTGAGAGAGAAGCCTAGTTACTTCAACCCACTCTCCAAATCTCTCTTTAGAAAAGGAAGAAGGATCTCGACCAGATGGGAGGCTTGATCAGACAAGTTGTGCAATATCAAGAAATATTTTTCCACATTGAATTTCATTCCCATAGACTTGCAAAATAGGTCCAATACCCCTTTTAGAGTGGATAGATGATCCAGATTTTATGAGCAGAACGAAATGAATAAATATTATTAACAGGTACTTAAAAAAAAATAACAGAGATACAATAAAACTGATTTTCTATTCAATAAGGAAATAAGCTAAAAACTATAAAATGCAGCATAAACAAGCTTGCTAGAATGGTGGTGGCTTATCTCCGAGAAGAGATGTGACGGTTGCGCTCATTCACAATAAGATGATTAAAATGAGGCTCTGAAATCCTTTTTACAATAAACAGGAATGCCAAAAACCCTAGACATCCAAAAACCTAACCCTAGGAGATGAAGCACCAAAAGTCATGTGGGCCCTGTTTGGGTAAGTTAGTACATTAACTTCTTGAGGTCGTAACTTTTGCATATGATCTCCGTTTTAGGCGTATGATATCCCGTTGGAAAGGTATCGTCGAGGAGATTAATTTTTGGGCCTCAATCATGCCATAGTATATCATTGAGAAGATCGATCCCGAAAAACCTTCATTTAGGCCCTCAAAATGGCCCTGGAAGTTAAAACTGCTAAAAATAGTAAATTGCCAAAATTGGTAGAAAATTGTTTTGAGCCAGTTGGAAAAGGTGGGTGGCCACTAATATCCACCTGGATCAATCCTCCCTCATTAGGAATCAATAGTCTCCATTGCTTTGAGGTCCCTCATCAGATGAGGAAATTTCTGCTGAATTTGGCCTGGGGTGAGCCACTTGCCTTGGTGCAGGAGCTGCCCTAGTTTAATGACTCGATAAAGATGGATCCTTTGCTGTCAAGTGCCCTTGATATGTGTGTCCACAATATGATTAGTGGATTCTTGTTGTATGGAGTCGGGGTTGAGCTCTGTTGGTGTCAATTGTTTTGCTACTTCTGAGGTGTCTAATAATGGCGGGAAATAAGGGCGAAGGAGATCCACGTTGAACACTGGGTGCATGCCAAGGAAAGGAGGAATGTTGAGCTGAAAATAATTATCCATATGACCTTGGTAATGGTGTATGACCCATAATAGAGTGGTCGAAGCTTTCGATGGGGTCCTGTAAGGCATTCTTTCTGCAAGTGCAACCAAACTTTGTCGCCCACATGAAACTGATGTGGCACCTGATGTTGATCATGACATTGTTTGTACTTGTCATTAGACTTCTGTAGGATATCCTAAACCTGTTGGCGGATGTGATGGATCTGCTCAATAAACTGGGTGGCTTTGTCAACTTCAGTTGGAGCAGGAGATGAGTCGGTCGAGGTGACTGCAAGGGTAAGCGAAATATCTATGGGACCCAATGGTTGGAATCCCAACCCCACCTGAAAGGGGTTGTGGCCGGTTGAGCTATGCAAGGCTCGGTTGTAGCTATGTTGTACATAAGGAAGGCTCTCATCCCATGTGCGAGGAAGCTGTGAATTATACATGCGAAGGATATGCACACTAATTTGATTTACGACCTCGGTTTGGCCATCTGTCTGAGGGTGGAAGGCCATGGATTTGGTGAGCTTAGTGTCCAGCAGTGACTAGAGGCTTGACCAGAATGTGTTGAGAAATCGACTGTCCCAATCTGAGACAATGGTTTGTGGGATTCCAAAATGTACCCAGACTCGTTCAAAGCAGAGCTTGGTAGTGGCCTCTGTTGTGATGTTCTTCTTGCAGGCAACCAAAATCGCCATCTTAGAAAAACGATCAACAACCACAAACACACAGTCGTTTCCCCGCCTAGTGGACAGGAGGCCCAACATGTAGTCCATTGAGATGGATTCTCATGGTGTGTTAGGAGTAGGAAGAGGGGTGTACATGCCTTGTTTCTTAGTGGTCGGTTTGGAAATCACCCAGGTAGTGCAGGACCTGATATACTTGCTGACCTCCTTTCGAAGTTTCATCCATTAGAAATGTTTCTGTAGCATCGCCACTGTCTTTTTGACGCCGAAGTGTCCTGCCACCTGACTGTAGTTGGCTTCCCAGTTCAGCTTCACTCGCTCACTTGATGGAACATAGATATGGCCCAGACGACACAACAACCCATCCTGAAGATGGAAATTATCGACAACTGCGTTTGACCCAAACATTTGGTAGGTGGTGGAGAAGTCTGCGTCTATCTCATAGAGTTGGGGCCATCCAGAGGTCTCATGGCCGCAAGAGTCTAGCACTGTGGTGAGTTCCGCAAATGGCGGTCTGCTAAGGAAATCAACGACGCGATTGGTGCTTCATGTTTTATACTTGACATTGAGGTGGAATTACTACAAGTATGCAGACAACTTTTGATGGCAGTCATTCTGTAATTTTGCTTGTGTCTGCATGAACTGTAGTGGCTTATGATCAGTGTGGATGACTGTCTCCTTCCCAAGAATCTAGTGTCTTCACTGATGGCAGGCTTGCACAATGGAGTACATTTCTTTGTCGTAAGTAGGGTACTTACAGAAAACATCTGATAGTGTCTCACTATGATAGGCCACGGGGTGGCCGTGTTGAGTGAGAACGGTGCCCAAAGCATAGTCAGAAGCATCTGTCTCGATCTCAAAGGGATGTTGCAGGTATGGGGGTGAAAGTACTAGGGATTAGAAGAAGCGCTGCTTCAAATCATCGAACGCTTATTGTTGTGACTGACCCCACGCAAATTTCGCCTTACCACCACCCCTGGTTATTTGGCTGAGGGCCCATGCAATATGGGAGAATCCCAACACAAACCTGCGGTATAAATTGCAAGGCCCAAGAAGCTCCGGAGCTTAGTGAGATTGGTTGGGGCTGGCCAATCACGGATGACTTGGATCTTGGATGGATCCACATGTACGCCATGTTGATCAACGATGTAGCCCAGGTAATGGACATTGTCCATGCCGAAGGAGAATTTTTCCAAGTTGGCGTATATCTTGTGTTGTTGCAGGGTGTGCAAAACCTATTGAATATCCTGCAAGTGTTCGACCCAAATCTTGCTGTAAATGAGAATGCCATCCAGATACACCACTAAAATATTATTGGTGAATGGTCACAGGATATCATCCATCAACCTCATGAAAGTGGCTGGCGCATTTGTCGAACCAAAGGGCATGACCAACCATTCAAAAAGGCCTTCCTTTGACTTGAAGGTGGTCTTCCATACATTTCTCTGTTCTATCGGGACCTAGTGGTAGACATACTTGAGATCAATCTTACTGAAGTATTTGGCCCTAGTGAGTTGATCAAGGAGGTCATCGATTCGGGGAATCGGGTACCGGTTTCTGACTGTGATTTTATTCAGAGCCCGATAATCAATGCAGAGTCGCCAGGTTCCATATTTATTTTGCAACATCACGATTGGGATCCCACAAAGTGATGAGCTGGGACAGATGTGACCCTTGTGGAGCAGTTCTTGGATATGTTGCTTGATCTCCTCATTCTATAACAGAGAGCGGTGATAGACTAGCCCATTGGGTAGCGGTGTGTTGGGGGTCAGATCGATGGAGTGCTTGACCTGGAAGTGTAGAGGTACCCCGGTAGGTGAGGAGAAGATATCCGAGTATTCTTCCATGATATTATCTACTTACTTCTGCTGTGTGGAGAGGTCACCTGTAAAGACCCTAGATGTGGTTGTGATATTTCGCTTATTTTGAGAGCAAATCACAAAGAAGAAAAACTTCCCCGTCTGAGAGATGACCTTCCGGCATTGCTTAGCAGAGATCAAGGAAATAGCACTAGGTGGGACTACCTGGGGTATCTTGTACAATTTCCTATTCAAAGTAATAATAACACTACGAGGCCAAGACTCATATACAACATGGCGTTTCCATAAATAATGTTTTCCCAAAAGAACATCACAAAATTCGAGAGGAGCAACATCACACAATACCTCGTCTTTGAAGGGCTTGATGTCGTACGACAACCGACACTGTTGGCTAACGCAAAGATCACTTCCTTGGTGGAGCCATCCAATGGTATAGGGTTGTGGGTGCGGTGTTGTCGACAGGGCCAACCGCTTGATGACCTCTGCTGAGATGAGGTTCTTATGGCTACCGCTATCAATGATGAGGTGCAACAAGGTGCCTTTTACCCACATCTGTGAATGGAAGAGGCACTCTCCTTCTTCTGGCTCATCTGGTTCACCAGGCTGAGCTTGGTGGTAGCAATGGTGGCACTGCGTTTCGCGTCAATGATTCATCTTCCCCTTTCTAGTTCTGGCTCAGAGTCAGAACCCGCATCTGATTCAGAGGCTTTCACTTTGGCCACCATCGACTGCTTTGAGAAACAATCAGCAGTGTTATGCCAAGGGCTCTTATGGAAGTCACACCACTTCCCGGTATCTTTCTTTGTCTTTCTGGTGTCCTTCTTTTCTTGCGGCTTGGACTGGTTGTCCTGATACTGTCCATATTTTTTCTATCCTTTGTTCTGTGGGTTGGGGCCACCCTTTACTGGATTTTGTTGTGAGGGGTTCCCAGGCCCAAATTGTTGCATCTTTTGTTTGAGCTTCTGCTTGATTTTGACGGCATATCGGTAGGCCACACCCAAGGATGAGATGTCCAAAAATTCCATCTTGGTATGGATGTATCTATGCAGAGCACCATGATACTTGAGCACCAGATGCCGCTTTGAATATTTGATACCTATCTTGGTGCGCAAGGTATGGAAGATATTTGTGAAATCTAGCACTGCTTGGTCTCTTTCTTGCCGCAGTGTGGTCCATTTGGTATACAAGTCATAATAACTTCTGACATGGTAGTATTGTTCCTTAATAGCATCCCTGAAGGATTCCCAGGTGGCCATGACTGTAAATAATGAGGGTTCATTTGTTTCCTTCTACTCATAGAAGGTTTCCCACCAATCTTTGACACGGGGAACAACTTTGAGGAGCACAAAAGTAATCTTTTCTCTATTCGAAAATTTATGGATAGAAAAATACCCTTCTAGTAGATTCAACCACTTGTATACAACATCTGCATCTATTTGACCTTCAAATATAGGAATATTGAAGTTTATTTGTACCTTGAAGGGGGCAACACCTCCGCTCGAAGAAGATGCGTCGCCTGTTGGTATCCATCGAAGGATTTGTGCGAAACTATCCATCATCTCATTCCTCTGTTGCGTGAGGGATACCTCAATCAACAATTTGAAAGGATCTCCTATGTTGTCATATTTATTTTCTCCTACCATGAGAGGTCACTTGGGCATGCGAGATCTTTTTTCCTTAAGAGAAACAAGCTCAAGATCCAACTCTTTGTACTCTGACCTTGTTGGGGACATGCATTAAGACGATAAGGAGCAGACCGCTCTGATACCACTGATCCAGATTTTATGAGCGGAACGAAATGAATACATATTATTAATAGGTACTTAACACAAAATAACAAAGATACAATAAAACTGGTTTTCTATTCAATAAGGAAATACGCTGAAAACTGTAAAATGCAGCTGAAAGAAGCTTACTGGAATGGTGGCAACTTATCTCTGAGAAGAGATGTGATGGCTGTGCTCATTCACAATAATATGATTACAACGAGGCTCTGAAAGCATTTTTATAATAAACAGGAATTCCAAAAACCCTATACATCCAAAAACCTAACCCTAGGAGATGAAGCGCCAAAAGTCATGTGGGCCCCGTTTGGGTAAGTTAGTACATTAACTTCCCCGGGTCGTAACTTTTTCATACGATCTCTGTTTTAGGCGTATGATAACCCGTTGGAAAGGTATCGTCGAGGAGATTCATTTTGGGGCCTCAATCACACCATAGGATATCATTGAGAATATAAATCCCAAAAAACCTTCATTTAGGCCCTCAAAATGGCTCTGGAAGTTAAAACTGCTAAAAATAGTAAATTGCCAAAATTGCCAAAAAACTGTTTTGAGCCAGTTGGAAAAGGTGGGTGGCCACCGATATCCACCTGGATCAATAGATCCTTTAAAGAACCTGGGGAGAATAAGAGCATGCTATTAAAAAATAGTATATGAGAGATTGAATCTCGAGCTGAAACATTTATGCCTTTGATTTCCCTGGTCCTCTTTGCTTCCGATATCAGCTTGTTGAGAGTTTCTACTACTATAAGAAATAAGAAAATAGACAATGAGCATCCATGTCAGAGCCCTCGAGAATATATAATGAATCTGGAGGGGGATCCATTGATTAAAACAACAAAGGACATCGAATGGATGCATCCCACGATCGAATTTACTATTGAAAGCTCTATTCTCAATTGTAATAAGTTCAGACGAAGGAAGGTCCATCTCACATGATCGAAATATTTGGATAGGTCCAACTTGATGACTTCCACCTCATAATTTAAACATTTTATAGAGTGGATGGCCTCCTGAGTGACTGCCACCATGTCATGTATTTTCATTTGTTGCAAAAACCCAAATTGTTCTTCAGAGATGACTTCGCTGAGGAGAGGCTTTAATCTTCTTGCAATAACTTTGGTCACGATTTTATATATCATGTTACAACATGATACCGGTCTATAATCCCCAAAAGAAATGTCATATTGTTTTTTAGGGATTAAATCTATAAATGTGGAGTTGAAAGATCCCATCATTTTCCCAGACCTTTGGGATTCTCTCACCACCTTCAACAAGTCTTCTTTTATCGATTCGTAAAAATAAACATAGAATTCTACTGTAAAGCCATTTGGGCCAATGATCTTCCCTCTCTACAAGGATAAAAGAGCATCACGAACTTTTGACTTTGACTCCTCTTATGTTAGAGATTGGTTCATTTCCTCTAAAACGACTGGTGTGAGTTTGGATGTCACCTTCAATATCTCTCGGATCAGGCAATCGACCGGTTCTTAGAAGATATTATGAAAATGGAGAACCCCTTCTTAAACCTTGTATTTTAAGGAGTGTACCAATGATCCATCCACCGCTTCAATTTCCCATATAGTATTTGATGTTCTTGTGATAGTTCGCAAACTGATGAAAAAACTTGGAGTTATTGTCCCCTTTTTTGATCCATAAAGATCTTCTCTTCAGATGCCAAGTTTGTTCTTCTTTTTCAAAGAGAGTGACAAGTATCCTCTAGAGATCGTAGCTAGGAAATCCGTTCCTTTGAAATGGGATTTTTTGTGAATTCCTTATGAAGTTGGGCTATTTTCTCCTCAACCTCCAACAATTGAGCTTTGGAATTGCTTGTATAAAAAAAATTCCACCTTTTTGTTGCCTCTTTAACTTTGGCTAGGTTTCTAGCAAATTGACACATTAGGGACGAAGGATCATAAGAAGAAAGATGCTTCCACATATTCTCTATCGATAATTAGTTTCCACCAACCATACAAGATTGAATTTTAAAGGAGACTCAGGAGTCTCACCTACTAAATCGAGCTTGAAAATTATAGGCAAATGGTCGGTGTTCACCCAAAAATCTTCTTTGGGCTCAACATGGTGTTTAACACCTTCATTCCTCCACAAGAAACCCTTTGTGCTACGGTTTCAGTCAAAGACAGTGGCGGGGGTCATAATTACTATGGCATCTGCCCTTGAAATAGTATCAGTTGGCTTCCTTCAGAGGTTTTTTATCTAAGTATGTAAAGAATTATCGAGCACTAGAGAGTATCAGGTAACAAGGTCAAGTCAATTGATAACAATCCAGGTTAGTTCAGGGTTGTTGCATTCAGTTGGGTCAGTGCTTCCATGGTTAGTTGAGGGATAGTAAGGCCAAATGGATATAAAATTCATGATCTTCCTTACCTGACTATAACATGTTGGGAAGCAGTATAACAACCATTATCATCACTATGTCCATCAACATCTTAAATGATACCCAAACAGTCTCATCCCGACCTTACTTGGCTTGTTATGGAACCATGTTATTTTCCCATCAAGGGAGGCCTTCCCGACATAATTTTTGAGTTATGAAACCATCCCACATTGTAATTCCTCATTTCAAGGCTGACCATTTCATATTTGATGAGATAAGCACGCAGTTTGCAAAAACATTATCGTTGGCCCCTTTCGCCTGTCACTAGGAGGGTCCGTGGGGATGGGGTCCTTTTGAAAAGAATAAAATAAAGTATGGTAAAATTTTTGGAAAAAAAATGCTTCCATATTGTATGAGTTAGGAAAATATTTCCAACGAGCTATCATGAGCCTGATTCTGAGTCCGTATGACCCCCCTATGGAGGATGCAAAGTTTGCGTCACCCGAATGGCCAAAACCAATAGTTGTGACTTCCTAGTATGATTTTTTTCAGATATCTATTTTAAAGGGAAAATAAAACCTAATTATGGTGTAGGGAAGTGAAATAAATTTCCAATGGTATATCCCATACTTGGTTTCGACCCCCAGTTGGTGAGAACGATCCTTCACAAGTTCATGACCACTTTTGGACACCAAATTGGTTGCAGTGTTTCGGGGTTTAAAAAATGGTTGGTAATGGGTTTTAAATCAGAGATTCGATGATTCCACGCTGCAATGGACTCAGATACATTTCCAATGGCTCCTAATTTTCCTCATTCTCACCTCGGATGGCCCGGTTAGAGCTGTCATAAGTTTGTCAACTATTTCGGGCAAAGGGGGCCAAGCAACTTGCATAGCGGGGTTTCATGACAGATAAAATAGTCATTAATGGCCCCAAAACACAAATCTATGGCCATATTGTTGAAGTAATCATTGATACCTTTTCGACGATAATTGTTTTGCCTTGATTGGATATCGTATGACGATGTGGCACCTTTCACAAAATTGGGTGTCATGTAACTGTTCCAGGCCAAACTTGAGGGGTGAGGTGGAATTATTTCAGATTGGTGACCACATATTCTTGATGGAATCATTGAGACCTTTTCAACGACATGCTATACGTCCAATTCCGACCCCATCTCATATGGAAAAATTTTCTGGCTAAGTCAACTAGGTCATGGTCAAAAATCAAAGTCAAAGTCAAACTTTGACTTGACACAATTTTCAAGGGAGATATTAAAAAATAGTGGAAAAATAAAAAAATCAGAAAAAAGGAGAAAATTGAGGACATGATGCACATCCCTCATGCAAAAAATTGGAAATTTAGTTAAAAAAATAAAAATAAATAAACAACCCTGCCCCCCCCCCTTCTCCCCTCTCTCAAGTCATTTTGGCATTTTGGCCAAGGGGAGAGGTGGCTCTGCAACCTGGGTCTTCAATGGAAGATGAGGGGTTTCCAAATATAAGCTTCATATTTTCTATGGCAGCAGGCCAGGCCATACTCCATCCCCAAGCATAGGGTACAGGTACCGATACCTCATTACCTCATCAACCCGTGATTTGTTTGCTTAGAAATGTCAAATTCGGTTATGGTTGTGGTGATTTTCTTCATGGTTCAAAATTGAATATTGATGGTTTCAGTCAATATGTTGGTTTTTATTCTTTCCCATAGAGTTTATTGGGAAGGGAGAGGGGATTTGAACCCCTCTTGCGAACTAGGCCCAAGCCTCTAGGGCTCCCTTAAATATTTATAAAATTATGAGTTTTGATGAATATTCTAGCTTGTGCATGCTAAAATTGCATCTAGGGGGTTTGAAATCCTAACCTCCCCCCTTTCCCCTGCTCAGATGCCCAGATTTCTGGCTAAAAAATCAAAAAAGGAGGGGAGGTGGTTTGAACCCAAGACCTCCCATCCCTTTTCCATAGTTCAAAACCCACTTTTTATTAAAAAAAATAAAAAAAAAATATGGATTTTTTTATGGTGGTCAACCACTTGTCCACCACTAGGGTGCCACCACCATGTTCAGACCTCTCCCCGCATCAGATCTCCATGCACCTGCAATTCGGCCGATCCCTCCCCGCGCCCACTCCACTCCATGATTCCCTCATTTCCCTCCACCTCACCTCCCTCCACAACCCTGCGTAGAAAACACCTCCTCCACCCTGCACGCTTCTCCTCCTAGCTTCTTATCCCTCTATTTCCTCCTCCACCACAACCACGTTCTCCTCCAAACCCCACCACCTTCCTTCCTCCTTTGTGGTCTTCATTCCCATACCCCTGCATGTTCCTTTTCCTCCTACGACCTCCTCCATTCCCTCCTCTCCTCCTTCCCATTACCCATGGGCTCCCTCCACACCAACAAATCCCTTCCAACATCTCCTCTCCCTCACGCTACCATTCCCCCCCGTCCCGTTCCACCTCTCCATTCTTCTAAACACCATTGCTCCTCCCATTCCTCCATACCCCTGCATGTGCCTTTTCATCCCTCCACCTCCCTTTTCCCTCCGCTCCTCCAACCACCATGCAGACCCTCCATTTTCCAGAACTGGGGTTTATATTATTTTTAATTTAAATTAAAATTTTTGTTATATAGTTCTTATATATATAGTTTGATTTGTTATTAAATTTTTAACTTTTATTATTTGTTTAAATTTTAGTTTTATAATATATATATATATATATATATATATATAATTATTAAATATTTTTTTAATAAAACTAAAAATTTAAATAAATTTTATGTATATATTTAAACTATATAATAAAAATTTTAATTCCCCCCCAAGGTCACTGGGCTTTTTAATGCCATAACTTCGCAATATAGAGGCAAAATTTCACCTGTAAATAGTCAAAACGATCAGGGCGAAGTCAAGAATACAACGATGGAATTCACCTCTTCCAATTTAGCCTAGAATTTCAATGGCATGTCCCAAAGTGATAGAGGCTTGTAATTGGCCCAAAAGCACGCATCGAAAGGAGGCCTAATTGGGGGCCTCCAAGGCCAAATTGGGCCAAACGAGGAAAACCCATTTCAACTACAGGTATCCAGGGTTGTAGCAGCTTGTAAATTCTGGTGCCCAACCCATAATTTTTCCTCAATTTCAAAGTTTTCCCTGATCATTCTCCCAACCAGCTCCTTCCCACATACCTTTCCGGGGCCATATCTTGCTCACCCAGAGTCAAATTTGCTCCAAACTAAAGGAAGAAGAAAGGTAGAAAATGAAGCTAGAGCATGGACACATCAAAACTCATTTTTGTGGCTGTTTGGTAAAGGGAAAAGTCCTCCCAAAGTTCAGGCCCAGAGGGTCCCAAATCAAAGCCATGCTTCGGTTAGCTCACATGGAAACTTCTAGGAAGAAAAGGGGGGGGTATAATCAGGTTTGAAAAGTGCTTGAACAATGGGAATTTCCTTACATACAATGACCAAATCCCAAAGGCCCATTTCCCTCCTAAGAAACTCTTCAATTTCCCCATACCTTGGGGCTTCATCCCGGTGAATCCGATAACTGTGGATGGTCGGGAACTGTCCTAAGTCACCTCATCTACAACTACAAAACATGGCAAAAATCAAAGAGTCTTTGGGATGACACAAATCCCAAGGAAAATGATGACGTGACACACTATTTTTTGTCATTTTATGAAAATGAATTTTTGTAATAGTTTAGTCTTGAATGATTTACTTTTGGATTGTATACATTGTAATTAAAAGGTCAAATCAAATTTGATTTGATCCCTTTTGGATAAGATCCCTTTCGGATAAGTTTTCTTTTGATTAAAAACAAAAAAAACTTTAAGGGTTGGTCCACTTATTACTTTTCCAAAAGTGACAAGTGTCTTGTGACCTAACCCTAAGCCTTCACCTCTTCTTTATAAATAAGAGGGATGACATTGTACAAAGGGTGGATGAATACAATAACAAAGCTCTGATGAAATTTTCCAAAGCTCTTTGTGTGTGTGATACTTGTTAAATTTAAGCTGTTGGACATGTCACTTGTTGGTTAAGGGTTGAGGGGTAGTAGTAAATACTTGTTATATTAGCTATCTCCAAGAGGGATTGGTTAGCTAGGTGTTTGTTGTTTCTTCCTTGGGTTTAACTTGCTTTCATTTTCTAACAACTTTGTTTAACTTGTTTGACGTGTTTTAGTGCAGATTTTCTGAAGTATTCAACTGTTTTCAACCTTAGCTAGTGACCGGGAGTCCTAGGGCCCCTTAGGACAACCCTTAAAGAAGACTCTTAGTTGTTTGTTCTTGATTTCTTGCTTATTTATCTCTTTCATGTAATTTTTTGCTATGATTTTCGGTTACTAACCTTGCTGTCCCAAATAGGAAAATTGACCATTTTGGTCAATTTCCCCCCCCTGGGACAACCATCTTAGTGGGTTGTTATTTATCTTTTATGTGTAAATTTATATCTCATTTATTTCATATATAATCACTAAAATTTCATTGTTTTCCTGCAAGGATATAATACGGTCACTGACTCTGCTTCTCCTAAGCGGTTGGGGACCATCTAAAGACCTATTTGAGGCAAAGGGGCCAATATGACAACAAAGAAAAAACTTCAAATCTGATTGAAAATCCACCCAATCACTCATTTTCACCTTAAATTCACTTGCACTCATTCTAAAATTTTTGGCACATGTACCCATGTTGATATGCTTTGCTTGTGTAGATAGTTTGAGTAGTTTGCTTATAAATTTATGTTTATGAAATATGATTTGTACCTTTGTAAATAATCATCTCTGTCTGAAATTTAAATAAGTAAACTTTCAATTCCCATACATGGAACTAGTTGGGTCTTTCATGCATATGGAGGCCATGTCGCTCACAAAGAGAATTAACCCATTCCTTTGGGTTGAATGGTATAATTGTTTACTTGTGATTAGTTGATTTTGTCATTCTTCATTGTATATTTTCTCATACACTAATCTACATGTGGCTGCCCCTAAAGGGGCCACACAAAAATCAACAAGCTAAAAACACTCAGAAAACCACAAAACACTTGAAAACAAAGAAGGGGTCTGCTCCGTGCACATTAAAAAATAACCTATACTATTTAGATATATGCATACACATATTATTTAGCCGTGACATATATGTCAGATAATTATTTACTTATTTTGGTATAAAGATTTAGATAGATTTCAATTTATTGACTAGGAGGCACGCTTGCAAAAGCGAGACGTGACCTTGCCACGTGGATGGCCTGGTCCTTTATTTCAAGAAATTTCAATTTCATAGAATACTAAGTATCAAAGCTAGGGAGTCTTCATCAAGATCCCCTTGAAATTTGTCTAGTTAGTATAAATTGAGTGGTCTTTCCTTAGTACCACACAATCAAGGAGTTGAATAGCTCAGCTTAGTTGGGATACTACACTACTTGGGTAAGCTTAGCTAAAAATCCCATTAGGGGTTCCTGGGCCTCTTCCTTTTTGTAGGTATCATTCTTCCATCGAAGCG
>SNQJ01S0104770.1:27594-38996 GCA_010110895.2 Picea sitchensis
TCAAGCAAGCCAAGAGGGATAATAAATTATCACCAAAGTACTATGGCCCTTATAAGGTGTTGCAAAAGATTGGTACTATGGCATACAAATTAGAGCTTCCTGCATCTTCACGATTACACCCAGTTTTCCATGTTTCATGCTTAAAGAAGGTTATAGGCGACAAGATCCCGATTCAAACTATATTGCTAGAACTTGATGAGGAAGGAAAAATCATATTGGAACCTGAAGCCATCACTGACACAAGAATTCACCAGCTGAGGAATAGAT
This sequence comes from Picea sitchensis, assembly GCA_010110895.2. Classification (NCBI taxonomy): domain Eukaryota; kingdom Viridiplantae; phylum Streptophyta; class Pinopsida; order Pinales; family Pinaceae; genus Picea; species Picea sitchensis. Next base: position 27,862 of record SNQJ01S0104770.1, read on the forward strand.
CCATTTCAGAGTATCTCATTACATGGAGGAAACTACCGACTGAATATTCCACTTGGGAAGATGAGTCTTTTATACAGAAGCATCTAGAGTTACTCAAGCGTTGCAGGCAACACTTGTCTCAAGGGGAGGGGCATGTTAAGCCCTAATATTGGCTCATTACCCCTTAATTGGGGCATATTATATTAGTAATGTTATTTTATTTATGTCGTCTTTAGGCCATTAGTTGTCATTATACCTCCTAGTCTCCTATATATACCAAGGAGACATTTTCATTTTGAATCATCTTGTACTTGAACATTTAACTGGGGTAAAAGGAGGTTGCCCCCTCGAAGAGGCTTATTATCTGAAATTGTATCTTTTTCAAGGCGTTGAGTACTTTTTCTGAGGTTTTTCTATGCTATATTGGTATTTGGTTCTTAACAAGGGTAGAATAGGCTAGTGTTTTTCCTTTGCATAGCTTAACTTTTCTTCCTAGTTTGATTAATTTTATGTTTACCCTTTCTTTTACTGTTGGTTGAACAGTGAATGAATTCCTCATCCAAGATGGAAAGAAATAGTAAAACTTTCACACTAATTTTCCCTTGATTGGATTTTGAAATTTAATTCTGTTTTGAGAAAATTTGCTTTATCTCATCTTCAACAAATTTCTATGTGTTGGGTAATTTTCAGATCAATGATTTTATGGAGATCATTCTTCAAGATTTGGGTTATCTCACAAGTGGGCTATTTTATAAAAGATATTGTTCATTCCCTCTTGTAATGAAAATGGACACTCGGATCTATCCTATACTTATATACACATAATTCTAATATGGAAAAGTTTGCTTAATTGAGATTCTTATGAGTTATGGGCTTACTGTCCCACACAATAAATTAAAAATTTGAGTGACTAAAATCTTTCCATCTAAAATCAAAGCCACTCCAACTCCTTGAAATATCTTTAGAATATTATTTTTCCTTGGTTTTGGAGTTGTCTAAATGGTGTCTTTCCCAATTGACTCTTTCTTCAATTACTTTTAGCCAACATGATTTTTCTGTATAAATTTGTTTAACATAGTAAGATTAGCTTACTTTTATTTATTTTGGGTTATTTTCTTACAACACTATTATTTTTAATTTCTGAGCATTGGTTGCACATATCTTATGCTCTGTTTAGTTAGTTTTTCAAGGAAGAGTTTTCCTTATATCTTGTATCTTACATTATCCAAGATTCCTCTAATACACAACAACAAGAGATATTCTTTCACTGACTAGATGCATGTTTTGACAATTCTGGACAACATGGTCCTTTAAATCTTTTGTTGATATCTTTTTTTTCAAAAAATTACTTGGGAATCAATATTTTTACTCCCCAATTCATCGGTCAACTAAAGACTCAAACCTAACATTGTCAATCATCATAATTTCAGACCTGATATTTTCTTGAAGAGTATCTTGTCATCCCTTGGGTTTGCTGATTTTGGGTCACTCATTATGGTTACATTCTTGATTAATATTATTTTTATCATGGATGAGAACTATACATTTATCTCATGTTGAATCCATTCAAATTCCTGGGAGTAATAAGTATCTTTATGGAATGTGTCAATGCAACTTCTAAGATTCCAATTCCAATTATTCATCATTTATTTTTATTTTATCCATGACAGTAAGTTTCAAGATGTGAATATCTTGCGAGATGTAACTCATTGATCTATTGGGCCCCACACTTTCCAACACTCCTCGAAACCAAAATTAGTTTATTCATAATTAGAAAAGATGGGCATTGTTTGAGTTAGTATGGAATATCTTTTATTCGATCCCTCATAGTTGCGAGCTTGTTGATTTTTTTTTCTAGATTATATGTTTCATTATTTTTAACGGAAAACTTATCTAGTAGAGAGACAAGATACACACTCTTATTTTCCATTTCATTTTCTCTACATTCTATGCGACGTGTAATCTCAAGGGAGTGAAATGCATAATGTGTCAACTTGGAACACTTCTAGAAACTTTAGGATATAAATTTCATGCACTTTCCCATCATGCTAATCTTATCACCTATTATAAATATGATCTTAACACTTCGTTCTATTTCGATTTCTAATTGTATCTTTCATTTGAGTTTGGGGAGTCAACCCATCTAGACTGTGACTTAAGATCATTTGCACTTTTCGAGAATATCTTAATTTCCTCTTGCCTCTTACAAGGATAAATATGATCATACAATGTTTCACATCAATCTTGTCAATAATCAGAGGAAACACATGCCTTGGAGTACAATGTTGATACTCAAGTTTGCTAATGGATTGGTATCTTTAGAAGATATATGTGATTGAAGTCTTATGGTCTTGTTTTATTAATTTGATTGATTTTGATTCCAAGAACACGACAATGTGTGTAGAGGATCAAAATCTCGCAACAATCCATGACACTAACCTTCATGTTAAATGGAATATTGTGGGGAAAACACATAGTGCTTATATCTCAGGAAGAAGGCTTTGGTAGTAGGATGAATGCACAACAAATGAATACTTGATGCCAACATTGGAATTTGCATAAGTTTTATGACAACCCACTCAATTTAATTTTACATCATCTTAGTATGCTCTTCCTAGCATTAGTGTAATTCTAATCTTTTCTTTTCTTTTTAGTTTGATTTTAATAAGTTAGTCGTTTAGAGGAAGAATTTATCCCAAATTTTTTAAGGTTCTCTTTTGTTATGTAGGTTGGGGAAATGGCTCGTGCAACCAACAACTCAAGATTTTTCTCTTGAAATGAAAGCAACTTAGGGAAGCGTTAATATGAACTTGGCTACTCAGATTCCTTTGCAACATTGTTTGATTAATGAACCAATATTGTCACCAATTCAACTACTAATTAGAAACATATTCTCATTCATTTATTCACGTATTGTTTTATGATCTAGTCAATGTTTGAAGTCATTTTAATTACTATTTTTATGACCTCCATAATCGTCATTTTTCCTCTTTGTCGTATCAAATTGAATTATTTGGGTCTATGTAATTAATCATTATCTTTTATAGCAACGATAAAATGGCGCTTTGGTGAGCAATATGAAATGCATTTTCTGTTGAAAAATTAATCATTTTCAAATATGCAAAGGAATTGCTCATTTCATGAAATCTTAAGAGCTTATGGGTTTGTAGAATGTTTCATGTAATTGTTTTTTTGAAAATCTATTTTGATTTAACATCTACATTAACCCATTATGCTAGATTCCCGGAAGATTGATATATTGTGCTGAATGAAAGAAAAATTGTATGTGACAATTTGAGTAAAGAATTGGGTTGCAAACATTTTTCCACTAGATCATCAATTTTTGTAATCTAGTTTGTTCTTCATTTCAAATCAGAAACTCTAGGCATCTTTTCATTGGGTTTGATGTTGAATGGTTAACATTTTTTGACTGATGATTTCCCTTGACTTACTTTATGATATTTTACAAAAATACTTTCATTTTTGTTGCACCATATTTGTTGCTCATTGTTGGGTTGTATTCTTATTTTTTGAGCCAGTTTTCATCCTTTTAATGACTGACATTCTAGCTTCATATTTATTTTAGTTTAGTTTTATTTTCCATGAATAAACTTATGATTTCAGCGCTTTATTTCTTCTTGTACATATTTCTTTCATATTTTGATTTGAACGCTGGTATGTTCCCTGAGCTATTTTGACTCTCAGTTTGCTTTGAGGATTATTCTTTAAAATTTCGGTAAGGGGTCGGTCCAATTCTGGTCACATACTGAAGAATTTTTTTACAAGTCATAATATGCATGGGATGCTCTATCTGAATGTGAATTCATGAATTTCTTAGCTATGGTATAGACTGATAGTTTTGGTGGAACACATGTGCCTACTGAGTGTACCATGATAATCCATAAGTATAGGAAAGTGTCTATATATCGTTTTCTTTGAGCTCCATTCACTTCACATTAATAAAATGGCCAATACTATGATGGTTTTTGGGGAGACATGTGGGTTAAACTAAAATGCATAACATCTACTTAGAAAATCAAAGCAACTCTCGTATCACCCTATGTACATATGAATATCTATATATAAATCTAAAAGAGTGAGCATGTTATTAAATAAAAAAAGGAAGTTGAAAGCACTATAATAGTGTGGGAAGTACAAGTAAACTTGTCGAGGATATGGACACCTATTGGCAGCGGGGCTATGCTTGTATGGTACTGAGGCAACTTCGTCGGGGCTATGGATGCTCGCAAGCATTGAAGCAATGCCGGAAAAAGAGAGATGAGGAACACACTTATGTAGAGGTTTTCTTGTTATTAAAAGTGAAAACCCATGGTCAAACCAAAACCAATATGAAGAGTGCAACTAGTAAAATATATTATCTCATTATTTGTTTCTTTGAAAAATTTTCACGTTAGATTACAAGTACTAGAAATATTTGGGTTATATCTTTTAGAATTTTGGCGTCATTGTGGTACCCATAACTATTGGAAAATTTTCTGCATTTTTGTTGAGGTTATCTTTAAAACTCAGATCTGAAGTATAGGCCCTAGAATTCTATTGACAGAGATAACCGGTTCTCCCAGTGTGTCACCATCTGTTGTGGCCACAACAAACCCCCTTTAGTTTTGCTTTTACAAGTGAAAGGAAAGGGGGCCCGTAATAAAATTTCAAAATTATTGCCAATCATCTACTACTTGAGCCTAATGCTATCTCTTTGCCTTAATTGAGGGAGTTGGGGGGGCTTAAGATTAATTGAATATTATCTTTGATGGTGTTGGTTATTCATTTTGATGTGATGATTTCAAATGTCTTCATGTTGCTTCTTGACCTATGATGTTTTGTTGACATTTGTATGATGTAATTAATGCCTTATCTTATGACCCTTTGTTGATTCTGAAGTGCTTGGTGATATTATGTGGTGGAAGGATTTGTTTTATTGCATGTCTTGAATGAGTTTGTGGTTGATTATTTGTTGATTGACTAATTCCAATTCTACATCCTGTTGTTGGCATACTATGCTTAATGTCTTCAACTTTTATACTATCGCATGTAGATCTTAATCATCTGTTTCAAATTGGCACATATAGTTTTAGGACACTCATCTATAGCCACCATGTTATCATTGAATAAACCTAATTCTCTCTTCTAAATTGGCTTAAAGGAAGGGAATATATTGTTTATGTATTGAAAAATATTCCTTTGGTCGCATGGCTTATGGAATTCTTCTGTTTTGCAGGAGCATGTTTGCAGAGACACTTTGTTCGTGTGACTGCACCAACCTTGAGAGGCCTATAAGGAAATATTTTGATGCTCGTCCACAATCTTGACCTTGCTTCTTTCCAGACTTCTCCTTATTGGGAAGTGGATTACATTCGCTTGTAGTTGTCTCAAGGTATGAAGCCCCCTAAGCCTATCGGACCTACCTTTTTCGCAAGCCTATCCTTGAACCTTTTCATACTAATTTATATTGACTGTCTTTTGGTATTACCTCTCGCCAAAATCCACGCCAACCATAAGTCCATTCAACTTCTTGGTTGCGAATTCTTGTCGTATTGTCGCCTAATGTCTCTTACCTATCTATCACATGCATGGTGGTCTGATGTAGATACCTTTTCCTAGAACTGATCAATTTCCACTCCTCACGATCTAAGCATATATTCCCTTTGAGATGTGTATATTGATTGGATTAACCTCTCATGCATGCTTGGTTGGATTCGAGGTCCTATTTTTACTCGTCGTAACTTGCAACGTTAAATCATTACAAGAAGCGTCATTCTTTATCCTTCTTCGCTTTCACTTTGCTACAACTTAATCATGACATCCTTGGTCACCATATGCCTAAGTCCTCTCCATAACGTCCAATTTACTGAATCCTACCCTACATGCGTTTTTCTAAATTGTGGCCCCAAGGCGTGAAACCTTGACTATCGGAACCCTGAGGGGGTGTGGAACCTAGACTCGTGCAATTTCGGATTTGTTTTCTAACTTGTGATTTAATTRTTATTTTTCTTTATTTTTGTAAATATTCTTGTATATTTTTTTATTTTATTTTATGTATATTGTTTTACAGTATTTTAATTTTATTTATTTTATTTTATTTATTTTTGTAAATTATTTATTTCATTTTTCTATGGTTTTCCCATGACTTTCCCTTAATATTACTTCAAGTATTTAATATTACTTATGGGAAAATCTATTCAGAGTAAACATTTTACATGGGGAAATATTCTTTTGTTTACATGGATAAAATAATTTCCACTAAATAAACAAACCATTTAATTAAGACCTAGGGTATAATATACATTTGTATATATATTCATTTTAATTTTGATTTTCCATTATTTTAATTTTGATTTTTCATTTTGTAATTCTAATTTGTTTTTCTTTTTTTAATAAACCCTAACATGTACATACATATTTTACCTTTTTATTTCCCCCCCTTCACACACCAGAAAAACTGTAACACCCTAGGATTTTCATCAGGCATGCACTCTCCTTCCACATTTCAAGCCAATGAGTTGGGCGAGCTAGAGGGATCCCAACCTCTTTATAGGCGAGTTGGGATCTTTGGGTGATTTCATGTCAAAGACAACTTGCCAAGACTTAACTTGCGATGGAGGTGGTGAGTTGGGTGGGTGCCCCGTGGTGACCATGGGTGTTCTCTCCAAAAGACAGACGGTTGAAGACAGACAAGTTGGATGATGGGGGCTCTAACAACATGAGCACCCAACAAACCAAAAGTTGAACTGAAGGTTGTAGAGGCTCCATGCCTTGAGCGCCCGAGCAGGCGCCAAGGGGAGCCAACTAATAAACAAAGAGAAATAAGAGCCAGACAACTCGAATGCCTTGGGAACTTTTCGTGCGAAGGGGAGTTGGACCGAACAGATCGTGTGATGAACACAAACCAAGGGAGAAGACTTGGGTGCCAAAAACCAAAACTGGATAAGTCTTCCAAGTTGCGAAGAGCGCACTTGGGTGAGTCACCTGAATCACCCAAGGGACACATTCCCATTTGTAAGGTTGGATCGAATGAATGAAGGATTGCGTCTCATTGTGGTGAAAGGGCACGTCCGTTGGGTGCGTGCCTATAAAACCCAAGTGAAGGAGTCATTTGCATCATGGAATGGATGTCTTAAGCAAGCAATTCAATGAAGGCAAAGAGACAAGTTGAATTGAGGCAAGGTGAAATTGGCATAACCACACTTGTCTTGGTTATGAAGCACAAGGGAGAAGTGGCATGTTTGTTATGGTAGCCAAGGTGACAAGGACGGGTTCACAGGGAGGCATTTCACCGAAGGAGCTGTGTTTTTTTCGTTCAAGATTTTGTGTAACAGAATGGAACCTCTTCTTGTACAAAATTTATTGTGTGGCACAAACATTGGCTTGGAACACTATTGTTTTTCTCATAAAGAATCTTTTGGGTGTTAGGCTAGTTTTCTTCCCACATTCATGTTCTGTTTGCACTTTTTATGAATAGTCACTTTTACTGTTGAAATAACTTTAAGTATAAGAAACACACACATAACTTAACGAATGACAAAACTACGTGAAGGCATGGTCTGTGTTGAGTACTTAGGTGTGGTATTTTCACCAAAACAAATGCGTTGGTGTCACACAATGGCTAGAGGCATTGGGTGTTTCCCTACCCAACCAAATGCTCTCCAGGCCCGTGATAGGTGGTATCATAGAAACATTTTGCGCAAAATTTGAAGAAGGATCCAAAATATTTTCACCATGTCACTACCATGATAGGTGGTATCAGATCTGATTCGTTCATAGTTTGGAGAAGGGTCAGTGAGATCTTCACCACTATCACTTCCGTGACAGGTGGTATCATAGCATCAATTTTTGCATACTTTGGAAAGCTCGTTGAGCACCCTACTCAAGAAACATCGTGTTAATGTTTAAGACATTCTTATAGTTCTTTTCATTTCAATAGATAACAATAGCATAACACAAGATCACTAATAAATACACAATCACAAGAGACACAACATTTATCCCGGGAAACCCTCTAGGGGATGAAAACCCAACAAAACTTCCTTATTATAGATAGCCAATACAATGCCAAGAGATAACTCAAGATAATACAAAATATCCTCTCCCAAAGATGTGCCACACACTCTCTCTCTTCTCCAACTGCAATTATGAAACTTGTCTCTTAATGAGAAAGTGAGGTGTGTGTCTAAGTGAGGCGCTAGCCTCCTTATTTATACAAATCTGGCACGTGTGAAGTGTCTCTTCACTGACAGGGCCAACTTCTTAAACTGGGTGGTTATAACCACCTTTGTTATATTTCAGGGCCTCTTTGATATATTCTGGGGCCAAATTCTTCTTTTTCCTTTTACAATTACAATATGACCAATCCACAAAAGGGGATTTGGTCCTTTTACAATAGCCAACATGATCAATCCATAATGGGGATTGATCCAATGAATAATAAGAATACATTTTGTAGTTACATTATTTCAACACTCCCCCTTAACAAGAAGGGTATTCTTCAATAGCATCATGCAAGAGAGAGAGGATGTCATCATCAACATCATCAAGTGGGTGAGAGGACAACATCATCAATATCATCTTGGAACATTGACTGGCGTATCTATAAATCATCGAAAGTTTTCTTCATCAACAACATCATCATTCTCAAAGGAATGAAATCATCATCTACATCAATATGTATTAGTATAAAACTGATACATCATCATCATCACAGCACGAGGATGGCTCATCATAATACAGGACTAGCTTTATGTCATAGCTATCAAGATGGAAGCTCAATACTCGTCTTGCTTTACGTCACAACAATCAATCTAGAAGCAAGATACTCGTCTTGCTTTACGTCACAACAATCAAGATGGAAGAAAGATACTAGACTGGCTTTACGTCATAGCTTCTCAAGATGGAAGAACGGTACTAGTCTCATCTCAACATCTTGATTTACGTCACAACACTTAAGCTGGAAGAAAGATACTAGACTGGATTTACGTCACAACTGTCAAGCCAAAAGCATAGTACTAGTCTCATCACATCGTCTTGATTTACGTCACAACCATCAGGTTGGAAGCAAGATACTAGACTAGATTTACATCACAACTGTCAAGCTGGAAGCACAGTACTAGTATCATCACATCGTCTTGCTTTACGTCACAACAATAAAGTTGGAAGCAAGATACTCGTCCTTCTTTTTGTCACAACAATCAAGATGGAAGCAAGATACTAGACTAGCTTTACGTCGCAGTTGTCAAGCTGAAATCACAGTTCTAGTCTCATCACATCATCTTGCTTTACATCACAACAATCAAGCTGGAAGCAAGATACTAGACTGGCTTTATGTTGCAGTTGTCAAGCCAAAAGCACAGTTCTAGTCTCATCACATTGTCTTGCTTTACGTCACAACAATAAAGCTGTAAGCAAGAGAGGTATTATCACAACAACTACTCCCCCTTTCGAGGAAGGTCCTTTCAGACTATACCAAGCTTATCTTGAAAGTGCTCAAAATTTAAACGAGATAGAGGCTTGGTCAACACATCAACAACTTGTTCATCGATACTAACGTACTGGAGCTTTAAGGCTCCTCTCTGCACCATATCATGGATGTAATGATATCAGATCTCTATGTGCTTCGACCTGTCATGGAATACATGATTCTCTCCATCTTTACGTATCTCTGGTTGTCACATAGGATCGTGGTTGCTTCCATATCTAGGTCAAATAGACTGATCAACAACTTTCGAAGCCATATAGCTTCGCATCTGGCAGAACATGCAACAATGTATCCTGCTTCCGCTGTGCTAAGAGCAATGTTGGATTGCTTCCTACTTTTCCACGAGATCATGGTTGATCCCAAACTGAAACAACATCCTGAAGTGCTTTTCCTATCAGAAACACTTCATTCCCAATCTGCATCAGTATATCCACTCAATGTGAAATCATGATCTTCTTCATAGCTGAGACCACAATCTATTATGCCATTAAGTTACCTCATCACATGTTTTGCAACCACTAGGTGAAAATGTCTGGGTTCTACCAAAAACTGACTGAAGGTGTTCACAGAAAAACAAATGTCTGGTCTGGTGTTCATCAGGTACATCAACGATCCAATAATCTATCTATACAGCATGACATCAATCAATTCTGATGAAGTGTCGACTAGTAGCTTCAGCTTCGCCTCCATGGGTGTATTCATGGAATTTCATTCCAACATGTCGAATCTCTTCAAGATTTTGAATACATACTTCCCTTGATTAAGGAAGACCCTCTCTGGACTCTTCCATATCTCAAGACCTAAGAAATAATGCATTAGGCCAAGGTCTTTCATTTCAAATTCTGAAGCAAGTCTCTTCTTACATTCAGTGATGTGCTTTTCTTCTCCAATTAAAAATAAGTCATCCACATATAATAGTAATATTACTGGCTCATCGTTCATAACCTTGAAGTAGAGGTTAGAATTTTCTTTACTCTTGGTAAATCCCAAGCTCGTCAGAAAGCTGTCTATTCGGCCATACCAAGCTCTAGGTGCTTGCTTCAATTCATACAATGCTTTCTTCAATGTGCAGACATGAGACTTCCTATCTTCAAATTCAAATCCTTGAGGTTTCTCTATATACACTTCCTCTTCGATGACACCATTTAGGAAAGATGTCTTTACGTCAATCTAGTGCAGCTTCCACTTCATCTTAGCTGTAAGGGATATGATGGTTTTGATCGAAGTGTATCTGGCTACAGGAGCAAATGTCTCTTCATAGTCAATGCCTTCTTTTTGAGAAAATACACGAGGTACAAATATTGATTTATACTTCTCAATACTTCCTACAGAAACATGTTTTATTTTGAAGATCCATTTGGAGGATACCACATATTTACTCTTCGGTTTGGTAACTATTTCCCATACTTCGTTCTTTATTATGGATTGGTATTCCTCTGTCATGGAATCTGCCCATTCTTTCCTCTGAATGGATTCTTCAAAGCAGGTAGGCTCCTCCTCTAGAAGATCACACATCAAAGCCGTATAACTGGAGAATGTCTTTGTTAAGCCCTAATATTGGCTCATTACCCCTTAATTGGGGCATATTATATTAGTAATGTTATTTTATTTATGTCGGATTTAGGCCATTAGTTGTAATTATACCTCCTAGTATCCTATATATACCAAG
>SNQJ01S0104770.1:45435-75663 GCA_010110895.2 Picea sitchensis
TGTAATTATACCTCCTAGTCTCCTATATATACCAAGGAGACATTTTCATTTTGAATCATCTTGTACTTGAACATTTAAGTGGGGTAAAAGGAGGTTGCCCCCTCGAAGAGGCTTATTATATGAAATTATCTGTTTTTCAAGGTGTTGAGTACTTTTCCTGAGGTTTTTCTATGCTATATTGATGTTTGGTTCTTAACAAAGACGGTGCGAAGCCACCAGAAACATAGAAGGAAAATAATCTAGTTTCTTGCTGGATATGTGTGAAAGAGCATTATGCTAATAATTGTTCGTTAAATAAAAAGGATAATTCCTTGGAGATGACAGAGAACCCATCTGTAAGTGTGCTACAAGTTTTGGGTGTTTTTGTGGAAGCATAATCGACAATCACTCAAGACCCTGACATGACAAAGCTTAGCTATGTTTAGGTTGAGATCAATAGGAAAATGACTTTGGCGATGGTGGACAATGGTGCTAATCATAATTTTTATGAGGGAAGACGTTGCACAAAGTCTTGGATTGCAATTTGAGAAAGCACGAACTTCCTTCAACGAAGTTAACTCAAGAGAACAAGAAGTTGGTGGAACTTCCAAACACGTTCCTATGAAGCTTGGGGAGTGGACTGGAAGGACGAGCTTCACCATTGTGCAAATATACAATTAAAAAGTGATTTTGGGGAAATATTTATGCATATGGAGAATGTATTCCCCATTCAACAAGTCAAATATTTAGCTATAATGTCAGGACAACTCCATGCTTGGTTACTACGATCTGGGAGAGCTGAGGGATGAATATGTCATCCTTGAGTTTTGTGGAAAACCAACGATCTTCTGCAGACACTGGTGGATAAAGTGAAGAAATGGATGAAACAAAGAACTCAAACAAAGAATAATTGTTCGAAGAATTAGAATGGGGAGTTAACAAGATTGAGGATATCTTGGGTAACATGGTGCATGCCATGGAGAAGTTCACTGACTTCTATGAAGAGAGTATGGAAATAATGGAGGCAGAAGAAACGAAGAAGGTCGAACTTGAGGAGCAAAATTAGAGACAATCGTTTCAAAAATGTGTGAAGGAGAGGACCAACAGTTGTGGTACAAATGTGCTATAAAGGAAGTTGGATTGAACACAAAGACACTTTGAGATGGCGAGTGGCCTTACGATCTGGAAATTGAGCATCCCGTGGAAGAGAGAAAAGGAAAAATTAGTTCAAATGTCCCACTATTGATGTACTTGATGGAGACGTATGGTAATGCTTCACATCTTGTGAAGAAATGAAACAAGGATGGAAGTGGTAGCTCAAGGAGCTGCCCCCTTCCACTCTCAAACTAGAGCAAGGGTCTGTTGTGTCACTGTCGTTAAGAAAACAACAAGACAACTATCTATTGTTGCGGGGATGACAACGAAATGATGAGACACTATCACAGGGATGACAACAAGAAGAATTGGTGCCATAGAGACAAACACCACATTGACTTGGATGATGCGAGACTTGAATAGATGTGAAGATAAACAACTGATTTTTGTGTTGGGGTGAGTTCTTACGAAGTAGGGTCACGGTCAGACTAGCTACCTGATCAACTAAGTCACAAGGGGATCCAACACACATTGGAAACAAAAGAAACCAAAGTAGACACAACAAGGAGACATGAGGCAGAATATGGGTAGGCATAATGAACATAATGGTGATCGCAATAGGTAAATCATGTTTGTGTTTTTAGGATGGCAAGGACTTTGAGTGGGGAATATTGTGATGCCCTAGGAGTTTCACTAAGTGCACTCTCTCCTTGCATGAGTCAAGACAATGAGTTGGGTGATCCAGAGGGCACCTAACCTCTTTATAGGAGAGTTGGGATCTTCAACGCTTATGTGTCGAAGACAACTTACCAAGACTTAACTTGCGATGAAGGTGGTGAGTTGGTGGGTGCCTCGTGGTGACCAAGGGAACCCTCTCCAAAAGAAGGATTGTTGAATATGGACGAGCTGGATGATGCATGCTATGGAAACATGAGCATCCAACCAATCGAAAGTTGAACCAAAGGTTGTGGAGGCTCCACGCCTTGAGCACCCAACTATGCGCCAAGGGGAGTCAACTAAATGACGAAGATAAATAAGATCTGAATGATTTGGATGACTTAGGTTGTCTTCGTGCTAAGGGGAGTTGGACCGAACAAATCATGCAATAGACGTAGACCAAGGGAGAAGACTTGGGTGCCAAAAACTGAAATTGGAGAATTCCTCCAAGTCGCGAAAAGAACGCTTGGGTGAGTCTCCCAACTCACCCAAGGGATGCATTACCATTCGCAAGGTCACCTCAACTAAATGAAGTATTGCGTCTCATCGTGGTAAAAGGGTGCATCTGTTGGGAACGTGCCTATAAAACCCAAGTGAAGGAGTCATTTGGAGGCATCATGGAATGGAAGTCTTGGGCAAGTAATTAGACTAAGGAAAAGAGACAAGTCGAACCAAGGCAAGGTGAACTTGGCAAAACCACAGGTGTCTTGGTTATGAAGCATAAGGGAGAAGTAGCTTGTTTTTTTTGGTAGCCAAGGTGACAAGGAAGGACACAAAAGGAGGCGGTTCACATAAGGAGTTGCGTTGTTTTTGTTCAAGGTTTTGTGTAACTGAGCAAAAACTTTTCTTGTATAAACTTTCTTTTGTGGCACAAGAATTAGCTTGGCACACTGATTTTTTGTTCATAAAGAATCTTTTGGGTGTTAGGCCAGTTGGGCCGCCCACATTCATGTTTTGTTTTCAATTTGTATGAATGGTCTCTTTTATCATTGAAATAATTCTAAGTATAAGAAATGCACACATAACTTAAGTAACGACAAAACTAAGTGAAGGTGTATTCCAGGTTGAGTACTTCGGTGTGGTCTTGTCTCCAAACAAAAGACGATGGTGCCACACGATGATTGGGGGCATTGGGTGTTTCTTCTGTCCAACCACAGGCTCGCTAGGCCCTTGACAAAATCTTAACGTACTATCCTAGGTCCTATTTTTTAGGATTCCCTATATTTTAGGAAGGATTCCCTATTTTTCAAGGAATTTCCTACCTTATAGGAATTTCTTCCTACCCTCCCCAAATTACATGGGAACCATATTATCCTCATTAAAAAAAATTGTTATTCCTAATGCCTTAAAATTTATACCATATTATATCATGAACATGTTTTATGGGGAAATTAATTTAATATATGTGTGGGAAAATGTGCGTGTTATAATATTATTTGAATAATTCATGAAAATGGACTTAATTTTAAAGCTAGTCGGGAGTTGACCATCGAACATGATAGTTGGGAGTTGATCATTGATGTCATCCTCGACAAATCCACTCATTTTCACCACACTTACTGGCATGAAAAACCTACAATGAAATGTGAAAACCCCACCTTACCTTTTTAAATATTATTTTAATACTTGCCTTGGAGAACGTGCACCTTTTTAATATTATTTTAATATTTGTTTTAAAAATTCTGTGCATTGAAGTCGTCAGCAAAATGCATCGAAGTGATCATCAATGGAATGCATTGAGGTGATCGTCGAAAAAATGGGTGAGGTGATTGTCAGCGAAATTGAGTGGAGTGTGAAATTTAGAGTGCGAACCCATAATAATCCCAACGACGACGAACCTTAAAATAATATTTTTGATAAATATTAATTTAATATCCCTTGGAAAATGTGTACTCGTTGACTTGTAGAATTTTGATCCTTTTGGACTATGTCCATGCGATGGTTGGAGGGAATATTGCTATACATATATATATATATATATATTGTTATTTCATTTATTTGTTTATTTAATATTTTCTATTTTATTAATTTTTATTTGTATTTAATTTCATTTTTAAATTTTGCATGGATAACTAGTTTCTCGTACGATAGATGAATAAGCAACATGGATCAACCTAATGGTTAAAAATGTGTGTTTCTTCCTCGAAGGTCATAGGTTCAAATCCAGAAGGGGGTAATTGGTTTAGTTAATTTTAATTTTCTTTGATAACATAGGATTAGGGGTAGATTTGTTTTCTTAACTTTGTAAATAATTGTAAAATAATGTGAATAATTTTATTATTTATTATTTTATTTTAATTATTTTTCTAATTCTACAAAAGGGAAAATGATCTAAAATTAAACTATGAGCCACAAGTCTCATGCCTACCCAGATTCGTATTCAAACTATCCATAGGGGATAAACCATTTGAACTACTAAATGATGAACTCTCTGATGCAAGTAAGACTCCTTTTGCAGGTTAAAGATCAATGGTCTAGATTAATCCACAGGCTTGATCGACGACTGTTGAGTGATGATTTTTAAATAGGCATAAAATTTACTACAAATGTTGGAATTGGGTCCATGGTACCTTGTTGGAAAGGTATCGGACATTGGAATGAAATGGAAGAGGTCTCTAGGAAAAACAAGTGACAAAAGACGTCATAAAACTCAGAAAATAGTAGACCATGAATTTGGGGGAAAAAATGGCCATGCAAACTTCAAGAAACCATATCTGGAGATATGGGTAACAAAATTAAGACCATGATAGATCGATGTAAATATGGAGGAGAGAAGAACATGGTGGAATGGAAAGTGATGGAATATTTAGAGACAAAATACTCTAAAATTGCAAAACACAGATGGAACCCAAATTTAGTTGAAGAACAGACTATGCAGACTTCAAACAACTATATCTCAAGATAAAGATAATGAAATCGAGCCAGCAATAACTCAATAGAAATATGAGACAGAGGATAAGAATCTAGAATGATTTCATTCAGAATGCCAAAGCCAAAAATGCCCATAATGACTCAGGAAATTCAGAAGACGAAGACAACATACATAATGAATAATATTTTTAAATAGATATCATTTGTAAAATGCCAGAGGGTGAATGTAACCACCTAGGGATGTCTTCATATTCCATTTGTAACTACCACATCTACATTTTTGAAAATGTACAAAGAAATTGGGGGGAAATGGAATGAACATCCATGAGAGTTGAAGAGTCTCTCTCTTGTTTTATAAAAGAGAGTTCGTTGAATGTAATAAAGGGACTTTTCCCCTTTGTAATGAAATATGGTATTGTTACTTCCAAGTTAATAAAAATCAAAGGCATCTTTAAGTCAAGACTATTTGCAAATGCTTGTGGGACTACTCTATACTTGTATTTGTGGTTTAATTTTTACATGTATTGATCATGTGAACTATTTATGTGCTTAGTATCTAGAATCCTTATGTTGTTGTGATTTCTAATGAGTGCAGGGATGATGTTACATATCTCCTATTCAACTATTTGAGATGATATTTGCAACATTATCGATATAAAATAATTTGGTTTCCATGAACTATTTATGTTGTCCAAGTATCATTTAAAATTGTGCTCATCTATTAGTTTTTCTCCCGGGATAGATTAAAAGTAATTAGATTATATTATTTTGTTTTCAGTTAATTTTAGGCTTAGGATTAATTAGAACTCTTTGGGGGACAATTTGCTTCTTTTTATCCTTTTCTTCTTTTAATTCCGAGCGGCACTGAGGCCCATATACTCGTCGAAAAACACTACACCAAACGAGAGTAGGTCTAATTGGGACATATCATAAGGCATTCTCCCCTTACCCGCTTGATAGGCCATTCAGACATGCCAACAAGGAGGGGTTGTCTTGAGTCCAATTATTGACACCGTTCACTTGGTTGTGGACCATCTACATGGCACTGCCTTTCACTTTCCCACCAATGTCCAAATGGGTCTTTGCAACTTTTTTCTTCCAAGACTTTGGTTTTTAGCTTAAGAAGGGAGAAATACTTGTGCATTGTTCCTAAAGGTGACCTAATTCGTGAAAAGAGAAACAATGGAAGGGAAAAATATAGTAATCCACCTTCTTCTTCCATAAATACTCGCCAAATACCAAGCCCAATTCACCTATCATCACATCTCTTAAATCCACCTTGATTTGGACCCAAGCCCGCTTTATATATACTTTGAAGTCCCATCTAGGCCACAAACCAAAAAAACATCCTATCTTATTTCCTATAGCTTCTAGGACCTCCTTGTTCCATAATATCAAAGGAAGGCCACAAAGAATGGCCCCACTAGTAAATTTGGGTCATTTTGTGACGACTATTTCAATGCTCTTGCGACGTTATTTCATGGATATTGCGACGAATCTTGAGTCTCCCAAATGTCGTTTCATGTGATGTGGCACGTGCAACGAACCTGGATTAATGTCGCAAGAGAGACGTTAGTAGGAAAGTTGTCACGATTGCGACAAAAAAAGAAATACCATCACCAGAACGACTAAGTAAAGAAATCGTCGAAAGAGTGACACAGTAGGGAAATCATCGCACACTCGACAATATAGGCGAAGTAAGTAAAAAATTTGTGATGAATCAACTTTCGACAAACAATGTATATAACGACGAAATCGCTATACAAGTTTCATGATTTGTATAGCAAGTTCGTCACACAATTTGTACCAGTCGTTGCAATTGTGACGAACACAGTGTATATAACGATGGAATGAAATCGCTATACAAGTTTCGTGATTTGTATAGAAAGTTCGTCGCACAATTTGTATCGGTCGTTGCAATTGCGACGAACCCAGTGTATATAGCGACAAAATCACTATACAAGTTTCATGATCTGTATAGCAAGTTCATCACCCAATTTGTATCGGGTGTCGCAATTTCAATGAACACTTTCGTAATTTGTATATCAAGTTTGTCATAAATTTTGTACGGATCGTTGCAATTGCGACGACAACAATTGATTTAAAAAAAATTAAAATTTTATTTTTGAGCAAAAAAAAAATTTTAGTTTTGAAGAAAGGGGGCATGTATTGGAAGAATATTATAGGCTATTAAGTTCATTATATTCTTGAAAACATTTTATAAAGGGAAATTCTCTGAAGTAAATAAGGTATGGGTAGGTCGCTCTGCATGTGATCAAGCACCATCTAGTTTTGATTTCAAGAGTACAAATATGGAGTGTCACATCCAATCAAGAGTCACCCTCAGATACTTATAGTTAGTCTATCAATTTATCTCAATAGGCCCTCATATTTATTCAAAAATTCAAGTATGCTAGAATAGAGAATGTCTTTTGTTGAAAGAATTATCTGAAGGTCTTATTTTCACATTCAAGGGGGCATTAAACTAGGAGGAAGAATGCTCCATTAAATTGGGTTTTTTATGGTTATACTAAGACATCTAGAGAAGATGTCTTGTGCAATAAGACAAGTTCTAGTTGTAGAATCCCTTAACATAGTGAAAAGACCATATTTTGATGAATGTTTGGCATAGGAGAAATTCAATGAGTCAACCAAAGGATATATATGTAACAATATATATTTGATATGGATATGTTATTAAAATGGATAACATATACATATCAAATATATTTATATGTGTGATCTTTACTAAACATATAAGTTGTAAGGTTGGCTAAGCTCATCACGAGAGGCATTGAAAAACAAAGGCTTCTCTATTCTACTCAGAATTTTTAGGATTTTTATGGCTTCCTAAGAAGGTTGGTCTCTAGATGCATTCATGGATTTTCATCACAGTTGGTTTTATTAATCTTTAAATATTATCCACATTCCAAATCTTCTTGGAATCTTTAAAATGAAGGGTCATTCCATTTATTGGGAATATTTAGAAATATCATTCTAAGTCCAAAGCTTGTGGGAATCTAGTTGGACAAGGCCATTGTCTTCTTATTTGCTTAAATTAGTTTTGGATGCACAATTAGACTAGGGTGCAATTACCAATATTAGTGGTCAACCACCTAATTTCATGTGATATCCCTCTTGATTTTGGACATATTAAGGACATATTAATGTGATATCCCTCTTGATTTTGGACATATTAAGGACATATTAATGTGATATCCCTCTTGATTTTGGACATATTAAGGACATATTAATGTGATAACACTAAGGACATGATAAATTTATCATATGGATCTAAGAAAAAAATAGTAGTAAGGTTGTTGTTTGTTGAATTTGTGCAAATTAGAATTATTATAAGAAATTTCCATTGAAGATGAGGGTTAATGCTATGGAGTAAGAAATCCAACCATTAGTTGGTGTGTTGCAAATATTGGGTGCTTTAGTTGGCAATATGTCTAAGGCAAGCCAAAAGTAGAACTATACAAATATTAGTTTTGTTCAATATAAGAGTATAACTATACAAATATTAGTTTTGTTCAAGCCAAGAGTAGAACTATACAAATATTAGTTTTGTTCAATCCAAGTTGAAGAATAAGTTAGTTATGGTGATGGTTAACTCAATGTGCAGTTGAAATTGGTTCAGTATTTTTTTGGGAGCGAATGGACAATGTGGTCACCTAGTCCATGCCTAAAAAAGCATGCAAAATCTCAGGGAGCTCAAAAATTCTGCTCCATTAGGCTTTTATGCCTGGATGAGGAATTGCCAAGAGTCCCCGAAATGGTTTGGGATGCGACTTGCAACTGGGCATAAAACGAAAATCAAGACTCGGATTGAGGAACCATCGACTCCGATGGATTCCTAGGATAGGATTTCAACTAGAGAACCCCTCACTCATGGGTTCCATGCCTCAGAAGTTGCTTTACTAATTGATTTTGAGAACTAGTGTTTTGCTCAGTTTCAAGCAAACCAACATATGGATTAAGGGGTCCAATTTACGAAACCATGCCTCGGGAGAGGATGGAAAATATAGTCACCTATTCTACAGCTAAAAATTTTTGCAGCATCTCATGAAACTCAAAAATGCTGCTACGTTAGGTTTTTATGCCCTCAAGAGCAATTGGCCAAGAGTCCCCGAAATGGTTTGGGATGCAACCTACAACTGGGCATATAATGAATATCAAGAATCCAATTGAGGAACCGTCGAATCTGATGGATTCCTGGGATAGGATTTCATCTAGAGAACCCCTCACTCACGGGTGCCATTCCTCAGAAGTTGCTTTACTCATTGATTTCGACAACTAGTGTTTTTCTAAGTTTGAAGCAATGCAACATTTGGATTAAGGGGCCAATTTATGAAAACATGTCTCGGGAGAGGATGGATAATTTGGTCACCTATTCCATGACTAAAAAAACTTGCAGCATCTCACAGAACTCAAAAATGTTGCTCCGTTAGTCTTTTATGCCCTGAGCAGGAATTGGCGAAGAGTCCCCGAAATGGTTTGGGATGCGACTTGCAACTAGGCATAAAATGAAAATTGATTCTCAGATTAAGGAACCGTCGTCTATGTTGGATTCTTGGCATAGGATTTTAGCTAGATAACCCCTCACTCCCAGTTCCAACCCCTCGAAAGTTTTTTTTTCATCGATTTCGATAACTAGTGCTTTGCTTAGTAAGAAGAGATGCAACATTTGGATTTAGGGGTCCAATTTACGAAACCATGCGTTAGGAGTAGATGGTCAATGTGGTTACATAGTCCATTCCTAAACAAGCATGAAAAATCACAGGGAACTCAAAAATGTTGCTCCGTTAGGTTTTTATGCCCCGAGGAGGAATTGCCAAGAGTCCTGGAAATGGTTTGGGATGCGACTTTCAACTGGGCATAAAATGAAAACCGAGACTCAGATTGAGGAACCTTCGACTCCAATGGATTCCTGGGATAGGATTTTATCTAGAGAATCCCTCACTCCCAGGTGCCATGCTTCGAAAGTTTATTTACTCATTGATTTCGAGAACTAGTGTTTTGCTCAGTTTGAAGCAAACCAACAGTTGGATTAAGGGGTCCAATTTACAAAACCATGCCTCGGGAGAGGATGGAAAATATAGTCACCTATTACACGCCTAAATAATCTTGCAACATCTCATGGAACTCAAAAATGCTTCTTCGTTAGGTTTTTATGCCCTCGGGAGAAATAGGCCAAGAGTCCCCGAAATGGTTTGGGATGCGACTTGCAACTGGGCATATAACGGATATCGAGACTTGGATTGAGGAACCATTGACTCCGATGGATTCTTTGGATAAGATTTCATCTAGAGAACCCCTCACTCATAGGTTCCATGCCCCAAACTTGCTTTACTCATTAATTTCGACAACTAGTGTTTTGCTCAGTTTGAAGCAATGCAACATTTGGATTAAGGGGCCAATTTAAGAAACCATGCCTCAGGAGTGGATGGATAATTTGGTCACCTATTCCACGCCTAAACAATGTTTCACCATCTCACAAAACTAAAATATGTTGCTCCGTTAGTCTTTTATTCCCTGAGCGTGAATTGGCCAAGAGTCCCCGAAATGGTTTGGGATGCGACTTGCAACTGGGTATAAAAAGAAAACCGAGACTTGGATTGAGGAAATGTCATCTCTGTTGGACTCCTGGCATAGGATTTTATCTAGAGAACCCCTCAATCCCGGTTCCAACCCCCCGGAAGTTGTTTTCTTCATCGATTTCGATAGCTAATGTTTTTCTCAGTAAGAAGCAATGCAACATTTGGATTTAGGGGTCTAATTTACGAAACCATGCTTCGGGAGTGGATGGACAATGTGGTCACCTAGTCCATGCCTAAACAAGCATGAAAAATCTCAGGGAGCTCAAAAATGTTGTTGCGTTAGGCTTTTATGCCCCGAGGAGGAATTGCCAAGAGTCCCCGAAATGGTTTGGGATGCGACTTGCAACTGAGTATAAAATGAAAACTGATACTTAGATTGAGGAACCGTCAAATCCAATGGATTCCTGGGATAGGATTTCAGCTAGATCACCCCTCACTCCTGGGGGCCATGCCTCGGAAGTTGATTTACTCATTGATTTCGAGAAATAGTGTTTTTCTCAGTTTGAAGCAAACCAACGGTTGGATTAAGGGGTCCAATTTACGAAACCATGCCTCAAGAGCGGATGGAAAATATAGTCATCTATTCCACACCTAAAAAATATTGCAGCATCTCACGGAACTCAAAAATATTGCTTCGTTAGGTTTTTATTCCCTCAGGAGCATTTGGCTAAGAGTCCCCGAAATGGTTTTGGATGCGACTTGCAACTGGGATTATAACGAATATCGAGACTCAGATTGAGGAAACGTCGACTCCGATGGATTCCTGGGATATCATTTCATTTAGAGCATGCCTCACTCAGGGGTGCCATGCCTAAGAAGTTGCTTTACTCATTGATTTCAACAACTAGTGTTTTGCTCAGTTTGAAGCAATGCAACATTTGGATTAAGGGGAAAATTTACGAAACCATTCCTGGAGAGTGGATGGATAATTTGGTCACCTATTCCATGCCTAAACAATCTTGCATCATCTCATGAAACTCAAAAATGTTGCTCCATTAGTCTTTTATTCCCTGAGCGGGAATTGGCCAAGAGTCCCCAAAATGGTTTGGGATGTGACTTGCAACTAGTCATAAAATGAAAACTGAGACTCAGATTGAGGAACCGTCATCTCTATTGGATTCCTGGCATAGGATTTTAGCTATAGCACCCCTCACTCCAAGTTCCAACCCCTTGGAAGTTGTTTTTTTCATCGATTTCAATAACTAGTGCTTTTCTTAGTAAGAAGCAATGCAACATTTGGATTTAGGGGTCCAATTTACGAAACCATGCCTTGGGAGTGGATGGACAATGTGGTCACCTAGTCCATGCCTAAACAAGCATGTAAAATATCAGGGAGCTCAAAAATGATGCTCCATTAGGCTTTTATGCCGCAAGGAGGATTTGCCAAGAGTCCCCGAAGTGGTTTGGGATGCGACTTGCAACTAAGCATAAAATGAAAACCAAAACTCGGATTGAGGAACCGTCAACTCCGATGGATTCCTAGGATAGGATTTCAGCTAGATCACCCCTCACTCTCGGTTACAATCCCTTGGAAGTAGTGGACAATTCTGATGTGGACAATTTTGCATGGAGGCATTTCTCCTGGACCTCGTCATGAAAGATTGTGAATCTATGGTTCATGTACAAATATGTGAGATGTGGGTTTATGATAATATTTTGAATTTTCCAATAACATTCTCCATTGACCTTGTGTAAACCATTCCATTTGGTGTTTGTTGCACTAAGTGTAAAGAACAATGTTGGAGAATTATAATACATAAGTTAGGTATGAGCTATTTGTTACCTCTTTATTACCTTTTATTTTAATTGTATCCATATTTTGTATTGATCAAATGAGGAATTAACCCGAAACTAATGCCATTAGACACAAACTCAATMMTAATGCCAACTAAGGAGAAAAAACAACACACACTAATTAATCTAGGAGTCAATCATGTAAACAAACCTTCTCACAATGAAGCACTAGTTGGTGATGGAATCCAACATCGCAGAATCGATGCACGAAGGGGCTGAGTTTTTGCTGGTGGGAAAGTTACGTTGACAATCTACTTAAAGAACTAACGCCCTAGTGCAAGTTACCTCACCGAGCAGTGGGAAACCCTCCAAGGAGTCTGAGTGAGTCTATCCAACGTCGATCCCAGGTACAACACCACCTTCCCTGTGCTGTCACCTTATGTAGGAAGTCTAAAATATTATGGCCTATATGGTACCACCTACTATACCAAAGAAGAGGGGGGATAGTCGACAATCGAAACCAAGACCAACAAAGAAGGGTTGATTACTCTGAGGTCCCCAATGCGACCTCATGATTGACCCTTGTGTTAGAAGGGCTTCCCAAAGTCAATGATATAGCAACTGGATTTCACTCCCTAACTCAAGGCTTTATGTTTGTTTAGCAGATTTGGAAAGTTATTCTCACAATCCTATTCCAAATCTCTACACCTAAGCTAAGATGGGTTTGAAGAGCCCTAGAAAAGTTGCTAGATAAATTTTAATTAGCGCTTGATTTTAGGTTGTTGTTACTCAAATGAGTGGTCGTGAAACTGATGGCATTTTGACTCGACTCTTTAAACCATGCAAGAGGAAAATGAAATGCAAGAAATTCAACTTCGATGAAAACTATCTATGGGAAGGAGCAAGATGTTTTAAGCAAAGAAATAATTTCTTGATAGATTACTATGTGTGCAGTACTACAAAATGACCCAAAATTTAAAAATACCATGCAAATGTCATAGTTCACTTAGTACACCTATACAACATTGAATCAAATGTCATCATTTCTAACATAGTAAACTATTATGATTATAGAGACCACCATACACATCTTGAATACTCATAAGGATCACAGGGGGTTCACCTTGTTGACTTACTATATTTGAGGTGAAGACCATATATGAGATTTACTTAAATGACACTTAAATAGTTCTTTGTAGAGTTGAATTCAAACAAAAAGTTCCCAAATGTGAAAAAAATCCTCAACAAAAATCCTATGAAAAATATTTAAACAAATAAATCAAATGTCTTTTCTTTCAAGGGATAGGATGGGATTCATATACACTTATAACAATAGGGAAATTCTAAAGATATAAAAGGAGGAAAGTTAGTCAATACCTAGTTTTCATTGTGCAATCACATATGATAAATGCAAGGTAAAACTCAAGAAGGAGACATGAAGGAAGGGAAAGTCATAGAGGGATCTTACAAAATTGAGAGGAGGAAAAATTGTTGGAATATCAACTCTTCTCCTTTCCAAGAACTTTGATTAAATGAAACTTCATAATGCCATGATTGCTTCATTAAACCTAATTGTCATAACTACTTCAATAGGATTTTGAGGATACTTCTCTAGATTTATTGACCCAAACTTTTATATAATAGTTTCTACCCTTACTCTAAGTGAAAACATTTCACTTTCAATCCCACTCAAAGTTTCAACATAAAAGGGATGTAGTTTAGTTTCGTAAAAATCATCAAAAAGGAAAAATCTAAAGTACACAAAATTAATATAATTGCAGGTGCATTTGCTCCCAAACAATAGTGGTATGCTTGAAATTGTCTATAACAAATTTAGTTGTGCATCTAAATATCTCTGCCCTAGGAAAGCTTGTAAGGCCATCAAATTCTTCTCCCAAGGAGATCTTGGCAACTTTTAATCCTGCTTCAAACTCTTCTTTAGTAAAAACTTTGTCATATTGCATAATGTAAGGCCCCTCTAACCCTTTTATAGAGTCAAATAACTTAAAGAATATTTGTCTTCTCCTCTCCTAAAACACTTTGCATGTTGGTATTAATTATTGTAGAATATCAATATAACTATCCCAACCATCACTTATCCACTTCAACATCTTGTGCGAGGGAAGATTATCTTTGTAGCTCTTGTGCTCATTCATATCAATTAATTTTATAGTTAAATTTTATACATATTTCTCATTGAAATTCATGTCCTTCTAAAGTTCAAGTTTGAAATATTCTTTCAAATAAAGAATCCTTCAAATAAGAAAGGAATATTTTTTTACCAGCTCCTAGAGATCAAATAACAAATCAGTCTTTCTAAATCCACATATTACTTCTTGGGATACATTTTCCTTAGTATAATTCTTGGAAGTCTCCTTCATATTCTATTTAGTTCCTTTAATGGCCAATGGTTGTGTAAATAAGGGCTCGATATTCAATACAACTTGAAACTCAACTATTCTCCTCTTCAATCTAATATTATCCTCTAGTTCCTCACTTACAAAGTGTTTAAGAATGTGAGAATGTGAAGGCGAGGGGAAATTGGAATTGTTCTTGGGATTTTACATTCCACATACCAACGAAGTAGTGGATGTGGAGTGTGGGAGGTGAAGTTTCAAGGGAATGTGGGAGGTGGAGTGTCATGATGCAAAATCCTGAACCAATGTTAGAGACCTCTAAATTTTGCATTAATAAGAAATGTTGAATGTGGAATGTGGAAGAATGGTGAGAAGTTTGGTTCACACGATAGGCTTAGGGTTTGCAAACCCTTGATTTAAAAAATTCCAATTAGGTCGTTGAGGGTTATAGCCATTAAGAGCTCCATAGTTGAAAATCCATTTTAGAATCCACCTTTCATGTCCTGAATCCATATATGTCTACCTAAAAACCCTACTAAGAGGGTAAAAAAGGGTGAAAATGATAGAAATAATTTACCATTTTTGGCAGCAAGTTCAGATCTTGAATGTCTCCACTCCACGACGCGGTCGTTGTGGGATAATGGCCAGATAGGGCATACTCTATCACTGTGGGTAAGAGTTGTGAGGTTATTTGTCTCTGTCGAATGAGGCTATCGGGTCCTCCTCTATTGAATGATGCAAGTTCTATAGGGCCTCCTCTATCACTGTGCGTCAGAGTTGTGAGGTTTCTTTGTCTCCATCGTTGTCGGGTCCTCCTCTATCGAATGACACAGGTTCTATAGGGCCTCCTCTATCACTGTGGGTCGGAGTTGTGAGGTTTCTTTGTCTCCATCGCCTTCAGGTCCTCCTCTATCGAATGATGTGGGTTCTATTTTGTTTTGGCCTCTATTGAATACGCGCAAGATCTAATATGTTTTGTTGTTTTTTAAGTTTTGTATTTTGTTTTTTGTTTTTTTGTGTTTTATTTTTTATTTATGTTTTTATATTTATGTTTTTTTATGTTTTGTTTTGTTTTTTGATTTTATGCTATGTTATAACACAAATAATATATATATATCACTACTAATTTATAACTGCTAACACCTAGCCTATAACCTTAATAAAACCTAACCTTAATAACCCACATAACCACTAACCCACATAACAATGATGACGACAATGATAATGTCTATGACAATGACATTGACAATGACTATGATGACAATGATGATGATGAGGAGGAGTAGGACAATGACAATGTTGATTATTGGTGGTGAAAATGGTGATGATGATCATGACAATGATGAAAATTATAACGACAACGACAATATTATGATGATCATGAAAATGGAAATGTTGATGATGTTGACAATGATAATGACGACAATGATGATTATGATGATGACTGGGACAATTATGATGAAGACAATGATGAAGAAAAGGATGATGACGATGATGATAATGATGACAATGATGATGACCATGACAACAATGAACAAGACAACAATGACCCTATAAAAATTATCATTTGAAGTCATTAAAGGTGAACATTCCCTTATTATTTCATTGTTTTGATATATGATGATTGTTCCTTTTTATATGAAGAAAAACTAACCATTATTCCTTTTATCAATTCCTTGTATGATTATGCCTAAGGGCACTAAAGGGATGCTAACCTAATACCTCCATGGTAAATCTATTAGTATCCAACCATTAGTTTTAAAGCTACATTAAAACTTCAAGGAAGAGAGGGTTTTGTAAACCTTGGCTCTCCTATATTTGTCTTGAAAACCTAAGTTCATTCTAGGAGCATAATTTAAAATATTATGTTCAGCCAATTGAAGGACATTGGAAAAAAAAATTGAAATTAACAAACTTTGATCATTAGAGAAACAAATAAACCTATCAAAGTGAATGCTATTCTATATATTCAACAACAAATTTCAATGTTAGCCTTCTTGGAGTGATATTTTGAACTTCATCATATGCTTAAAATCATATGTTTAATGGATAAAGGGGCCTCCTTGTGTACTATGTCCTTATTAACCTAGTTGAAACACATTGGATCCCCCACTCTCATTCCACCAATGAATGAGTTTCAAGCCCTTGAAAATAGATTTTATAACCCAACAAGTATTCATGTGCCTAATCTCCCAATTGAGTTTGTTGGTAAACGTTTCTTGATTGATGTCTCAACCATGACTAGTATATCATATTACAATATCCTCCATGGACATGATTACATATATATCATAAATGCTATGGTATATTCACTCTTTCATGTCATGAAATTCCATAATGTAGGAACCATTGTCACCATTGATTGGGTCAAATATTGTGATCCCTCACAATGTCCAACACCTAACATCCTCACCCATTCTATCACTCACATTTATCCAATGAACTATGTAACCACTTCCATTACTTATGCCACATTGGCTCCCTTTGAGTGTGAGCCAATAGATATAGAACCACCTTCTCACCACTTCGACTTGGAGGTTGGTTATATTTTTTCACCCTTGGGAGTATATAATTTGGTCCACAAGTGTAACAAAGAATCCCAACCAATGGTATAGATTGTTTGGTGCAAGTAGAAGATGAAACGTGTACAAGTGTGAATTCTTAAAGTATGGTTGTTTATTTTTCTTAACATTCAAATAACAAATATAAAGGAATATGAGTGAAACAAACCTTATGTGGTATCTTCCTTGTGAACTAGTACTTGATTGTATTACAAAGGGAGGTAGATCCACACATGTCTATTTTGTAAACACGTGATGTGACATGAGAAACACCAAGAATTTTCACTAATGCTAGCTAAACATTCAAATAATCATCAGTGAAAAAACCAGTGACTGTGTATCTACGAAACAACTTGTCACTGTCTTAAAAAATCAACAACCTAACAAGTTGTAGCAATGATGCATACTCATGCATCCAATCGAATCGGGGTAGAGGCCCTTTCCATTAACAACACTGAGCTATTGACATAAGGAGAGTAACTATGTGCCTTTACAGTGTAACTGGTAATGTTATATGGTTTACCACTATTGTAATCGAGCCAGTGACTATATACCAACCAACACGATTTCCATACGACCAAATGGGCGAGCCTGTCGACAATTACACAATCATCCAATCAAAAACCAAGTCGTAAAACGACAGGCCATGATGGTCTTCTTAAACAATTTCAAGAGTGGAGGGCCAAGGTTGTTCCATAGTCAACATGGGGAGAATAGAGAATTAATGTATATATTGTATATACATTAATGTAAAACCTGAAAGAAAAATGAAGAAAGACTGACGAAAACTTAAAACTTGCGTCAACCAAATTGTGTACTTTGAAAGAAAATTAGGGTTTATGGTTTACATGATGAATTGATGATGGAAGAAAGTGGGTGTGTCAGTCAAATTTGAGTCTAGAAACCCTCCCATATAGTTAAGGCATGCAAATATTCTATCCATGACAAATTTCAGTGCATACAGAAACTGTTTGAAAAAATTTCAACGTTGGCCCTGTTAGGGTTCTATGATATAGTCATCTGGTTTCCAGTTACCTATTGGGAAATTTTTCTCTGATGATTTTGAGAATGTCTTCATGATAAGAAGCTCAAGAGTAATGGTCCAGTGATGTATCTTATGTGTCAAAGAGGTGTCCAGGCATATCCAAATTTGTTGTGTGATGATTTGAACTCTTGAATGTGAAAATGTCAAAAGTTAGCTTTCGACAACTAAAGGTCAGTTTTCAATGTGTTATAAGCTACCAAAAGTTCTCACTTTCGGTAGCTAAAAATGCAGGTGCGGGGTGTTCTTAGCTGTCGAAAATCACATAATTTTTCCAACGGTTAGCCTACCCCGTCAAACTCTCAAACCACCATTGTTACACATGTCATGATGATTCTAAATGCCACTAAAATCATGTATGAGGATTATTTGTCATGATTTGAGGTGTTATATTATGATTTTAATTGATGTTTTGAGAAATCATTAAACCCTAAGCTATCATATCTGAAATCCTTACTGTCATTTCGAGAATCTGCCATCTTCGAAAACCATTTGTCATCAAATCTGCCCAACAAACCACATGGAGTTCTCTGTTTTGAATGAGCATTATAGTTTCTATTTTGCAAACTATTCATTTCAAAGGTTTCCATTCAACCCACTAGTCTACCTCACAAAATTTTCCTCCATCTGACTTCCATTTCACCCTAGATCAACGCTGATCTTCCACTCCATCCCTATTTTGTTGTTTGTAGGTATTAACTTTTGTTGCAGATGGCCAATGGAGGAAATTTGCTCAGGAAGGAGCTGAATGATGTCTTATATCTGGAATCTCATCCTGAGATTTTCTAGATGTTTAAATAAGCAGGTTGTTACATGTATTGTGAGAAATTGCAGGGGTATCACCAAGATGTTGCTGAAGCCTTTGCTCAAAGCTTTGATGGAGAAAAAGTAATCTTGGGACCAATGGTAATGAAAATTGATGAGGCCAGTGTTGCGGCAGCAACAAATATGCCTAGGCAAGGTGAGAGATGGTTTAAAACAACTATCACTAAGGATATTGAGTTCAAATCTTACCCTAAGCCTGCTTTTCAAAGCATTGTTTGGTAGAAGGATGTTCCAAGGACTTACCTGGAGGAAAAATGGCATCATTTTGTTGGCATGTTTGACAGGTAGCATATGCTTGTCATTGATGGAAAGTACAACAACGATGATGTCTTGAGTACAGGTATAATGTGTCAGGCGGGCACCAGAAGTATTTTTGGGAGACGCAGCAGAGCAAGCTCGTGAAGACTAGAAGAGATAGTGTGGAGGTGCACACAGAGTGAAAGAGTGTGCTTGTCATTGAGGCAAGGAAGATCAGCAACGATGATGGCATGGAAAGATCAGAAGCGTAAACTCCATTTCGGAGTTTCGGATACCGGGAGTTGGAGGATTCAAGAGTTGAGACTCTTCATCACAGGAGTCCCAAAGTTGCAAAATGTGAAATGCCAAAATCCTGAAATAGGCACATCAACAAAGTCTCCATTTTGGAGTTTCAGATACTGGGAGTTGGAGGAGTCAAGAGTCAAGAATCTTCATCACAGGAGTCCCGAAGTTGCGGAATGCGAAACGTTGAAATCACAAAACAAGCACATCAACAAAGACTCCATTTCAGAGTTTCGGATATCGGAAGTTGGAGGAGTCAAGAGTCGAGACTCTTCATCATAGGAGTCCCGAAGTTGGGAAATGCGAAACACCGAAATCCCAAATCAGGCACAATGAAGGCTCGTGAATTTGTGAAATAATCCTAGCCGTTGGATCGAGGTTTGATCTAGGCTGTCAGATACAGGAGGTGAATGTGGCAGACCACGTCAGAAAGGACAGGTGAAAGACTACATCAGTATTGACACGTGGCACGATTAGACAACGACAAGTATAAAGTTGATTTGGCATTTCAGGCCACTGAAAATCACAATTCTGAGTGACACGTGGTAGCCACTCGGGTCACAACATGTCATCGAGTGATGCAAGAGTGACCTCACTCTGGGAGTTTTTCTTTGGGAGTTTTAGCTTCATCACTCCCCCAAAGTCCCGAAGGTTGAAGTCTTGGGGCAGAGGATAGCCATCCGATCACCACAGATCGTGGACCATTGATCTGGAGAGAGAAGTAATTATTTGATTGGAGAGTGGTCATATCTTGTGGTCACATTGTCAAGAGCTGGAGAGAAGAGCTATAGAAGCCAAGCTCTATTTCAGATCTCGTGACATGGAGAGTCGAGACGACTCATCACAAAATCCCCGAAATACGAAAGTGCGAAATATGTTTTTGAATAAGGTTGTGGTCACAGCCAGTGGTCACATCTGCGGAAGATGGAGGAAGGAGCTAGTGCAACCAAGCTCCATTTCAGGGGTAGCGACTTGGAGTGTCAAGACACTTCATCACAAAAATGCCAAAATGTCGATGTAGCCGGTGGTCACGTAAGTGGAAGGAGCTAGGATAGCTAGGCTCCATTTCAAGGTTCGCACTGTAACTGCTAGAAACCACTAATGGTTTTTGCCAGAGGAATCAAAGAGGCTTCAATGTGATTGCTAGAGGAGCTGAAGAGTCTCAAGGCATCTGCCAGTGGAATGAAGACTGTTGATAGAGGCGATTGACAGATGGAAGAGTGTTAAAGCCTGTAACTGCAATAGAGAGGATGAGCTCGACTATGATAGAGAAGACAAAGAGTATCGACTGCTAGACAGGCTAAGGAATCTCAGCATAACATCCAGTGATGATGAACACATGGGCATAACCGCCAGAAAAGATGAGGAATTTCCATGATGATCAGGAAGAGGACTCGACATGAGGAGAACATGCAGAATAGAGAGAGTGTGTTGATGCTTGAACGATTGAAGCAGATCAAAAGTGTAGTGGCAGTGAACAACCCAATGAATAGAACCGTTGCACATTGAAGAGGATGTAGAGGCGTTGTGCATGGAGGACGAAGAAGGTGCACAGATAGTATAAATACGCAGAACAGAGAAGAGATGGTTGTTGTTGTTGAGAGTGATTCAGGCGTGTAGAAGGAGGTGGTGTGCAATAGCTGAAATACAAAGAAGAGGAATGGTGCATGGAACAGACATGGCTCAGAGAGAATAAAAGGAAGAAGAACATAAAGCACAAAGGAAACTGTGTAGGAAGACACTGATGCAGGTAGAGCAGAGTAGTGTAGCAGAATAATGATGAGACCGATAAGCCATTGATAAATATTGTATCACTGTGATAAATTGATATAAAGAAAACTTGATATTCCAGGGTGGTAGGGAGGTGCTAGGGAGGATTTTTGTCCTCAGAGGTTCAAGTGGGTTCTTTAACACAGGGAGTTGTAGCTTCCATCTGGTTGCATCCAGAGAAACCAGGGTGGCAGGGTGGTGCAAGGGAGAATTGTTGTTCTTTGTTTTATAGGTTGGTGCTTGTGTGACTGGAAGTTGGTGCTTCCATCCAGTTGGTGCTGAAACACTTAGGGAGTTGTTTCTTCCTTTTAGTGGGTTCTAGATAAACCAGGGAGTTGGTGCTTCCTTCTAGTGGGTGTTAGAGAAACACAGGGAGTTGGTGCTTCCTTCTAGTTGGTGCTAGAGAAAACAGAGAGTTGGTGCTCTCAGCAAGTTGCATCTTGCAAAACAGAGGTTGTAGCCTCACAATGAGTTGGAGCTCATATGTATGATAATGTATAGAATGTAAAGATTACTTATCATACCAAGAAGAAGAGGTTTTTACCCTTTATGGGTTTCCTCAGGAAATATCTGTCTCTGTATATTTCATATGTGTGACGGATGTCAAATGTTCTATTGCTTACCTCCCTGCATTATTGTGATTATCATTAAGTGCTCTGCAAAGAGTTTAAAATAAGCATAATTGTTTAAGCATGGTAACAACTGATTCACCCCCCCCCTCTCAGTTGTCCAACACATTTTATTAAGGAAATTCAAGTGTACATCACTTGTGAGGGTATATATGGTATATTCATGCTCTATCAATTCAAACTGATGAATCATTTTACAGGCAAGTGTCCTCTCAATCTACCCCATTACCTTCACATGAGCTTGACTAAGATGTCACACCAAGTTCAAGATAAGCCTGATAAGGTGCACAGTAGGCTTTTCCATCATGGCCTCATAAAGCTTATAGTGATGGAGGAACTCCAAAGAAGAGAGAATACATGGGATTATCTCCTATTCTGGGGAGAATTCAGGCAAGAGATCTAGCCCAAGGAAAAGAATACACATACAAAGAAGTCATCTACACCCATGAAAAGTAAGAGGAAGAGAAGGGACCTGTCACCATTTCAGACAGAACAGACAACCCCTTCACCTAGGTCTAAGAAGGCAAAACATAAGCTTGAGTTTGATCAAGGACTAGAGGGACAGAGAAATGTTGTTGAGAAAAATGTCTTAAATTTTCCATACTCAGATTCTGAATTTGAAACACCCATGGAGGAGAGAGAGAAAACTGAATTTGAAGTTCCGGCCTTGGAGGTACCTGAGACATCAACTAAAAAGAAGATCAGTAAAGCATCCAAAATTCAGAAAATGAAAGAGGAAGTAACAAAGCTTAATCTGTTAGAAAGCGTCATCAAATATCAGAATCGGGCTATGGAAAGGACATTTGATGAGGTAAGAGACTCATTTTAAAGGTTAGCTAAAATGCATGTAAAGGAGCAGAAGAAAAATAAGAAATTTCTCAAGGAGAATCATAAGATGCATAAAATGGTTAGATGTTTAAGGATCAAGATAATTCTTAAAGATCCTAAGACAAAAACACATCCTGATCTAGAATCTCTAGCAGAAGTTGTTGTGAACCTCAACAAATATCCTGAAGGGTAGACAAATTGAAGAAATTCCATTTTTTGCAATTTTGAAAAAAAATTCAAAGACCTACAATTTCGGTAGCTTAACCGAATTTGAAAAAGCGTTGTTAGCTGCCGAATCCCGGGACTTTCGACAGCTTATCCTACTCTATTTCAGGCATGTAAGTTGTCGAAAGAACAGACACAAGCAAAACATTAGTCTTTTTTCCTAGATCAAATATTTTTGCTATGAAATCATTCGAGGAAGGTTTCAAATGAATTATAACTTTAAAATGGATAAAGATCATCCTCTTTTTCAGGGTTTAGGGGCAAATACGAAGGACAAAAGGCTCAAAATTTATCCTATTTTTGGTTGAAGATTTGCCCAGGTGCCATAAAAGGATCTTGAGTTGCCTTTTCATCACCCATAAGACTACTGTAGATGTCAAAGATTGTTGAGGACTACCAGATTAGGATAAGCGCTTGACCCCTTAAGAGAGGACTTGATCTTACTTTTGTGAAATTGTTTTGACTATGTACTATTTTTAGTATTTCATATCCTCTTTGATAGGATCTTAGATTTTGATGTAAAGGCTATAAATCCTATTCTTTCAAAGGAATATGGGGTTAGACTGATAGGGAAGGATGGCATGGAAATGTCCCCATCCACTGTAAAAATGTTTCAAAGACTGTAAGTGACTGTTATGGATGAATACAAAGGCATTATATTTCCAGTTTCTTGCGTCATGTTTAAGTTGTGAAGTTTTTCCCTGATGTGACTTGTTATTTTCCTGTTTCACATGTTTTTTCTTTCTGCATTTTTTATGAGAAGATAATGTGCAGGATTTGTTCTTAACACCTTGTGATGGCTCAAAAAAATATTTGCGTTTTCTTCCAAGTTCGAAATGTAGAATTCATATAGGATCTGCCCTGCATTTGAAATGAACTTCAATCTATTCTTATTTTCCCATTTTATAAGATCAAAGGATCCACTAACATGATTACCCTACTTGGTTACATTTTTTCTCATTTATTCATTCATCTATCATCTTAACCTCTTGACTCCATTTTTTCCTAATGGCCCTTTTCTGCTGTCTCAACCAAAAAACTCTAAACACAAACCTCGTACCCTTATAACTAGCCTAACATCCTATACAAACAAAGATAAATCTGATAGAGAGATCCCTCTCTAAGTCTTGGATGGCTAGGTCATATACTCGAAGTGGTTTTGTGGTTACCCCAGCCGATTTCCTCCTCAGCCTGGGAAATTACAGGGTGATAACATTGTTGGGTATGTGTTATATTCTTTGCACGAGTAGTAGTGTCTGAGTGTCTACGCCGGGCGTGCAGGGGGGTTAGAGGGGCGGAGCCCCCCGCACGGGGGTTCGGGGGCAGCGCCCTAGAAATTGTTTTTTCGCACTGGGACGACATATTTCTGGGACCACATGATATTTAGGTGGTTTTTCGGCACATGGTTTTTTGCCGATGGTTTTCTATTTCCGGTTAAGGAATTAGGGTTTTGGACTAATCCAGTTCAATGGGTTAGGGTTTTGGATGTTGTTGGCTCCTATATGTGTATTGTATTGTAAACAATGTAACACAATGTATGAATATAATATATGTTGG
Source organism: Picea sitchensis (assembly GCA_010110895.2). NCBI lineage: Eukaryota > Viridiplantae > Streptophyta > Pinopsida > Pinales > Pinaceae > Picea > Picea sitchensis. The sequence continues at coordinate 69,769 of SNQJ01S0104770.1, forward strand.
TTTTCTCGTTTTGGGTTTCCAGGTGAAAAATCTTTGTGTAATATTTGTGTTTTCCATTGTATCTTTTCTGTTCTTTTCTGAATATCAGTTTGTAGTAGATATTGTACGAGGTTAGAATTTACAAACATGCCCCATTCATAGGTCACTGTTGTCAATGTCTAGTCCTCATACAATTTATGTTCCTTGTTCTTTGTTCTGTGTTCCTCATTCCTTATTCCTTGTTCCTCGTTGCTTGACCATGGTGTAGTCCCCAAGATCCATTATTTTTGTACAAAACATACTAATGGCATAAAATATCCCACACAAAGACCAAATTAATATCCACTACATAAGTCTTTTGTCTTTTTTCAAGGACTATGTAATGTATCTCAATTCTAAGAAGATTCTAATAGGACCTAAGAACATTAAGTTCTTTCCTTAACCATGGGTGACATAACACTATCATTCAATATTCAAATTGTTACATTTCATTGTCAAGCATCATGTGTACTGATCCCTTAAGCCACCACAAAGGAAACATACAAATAATATTTGTCTTATGAACAAGATATGGTACTATCCATTTTGAGGTTTGGCATAGAGATTGTTCTTATAGACTACACTACATTGCACCATAATATAATCCATACACTCCTTTCAAACCATGTAACACCATTCAAATTAGACATAAAATTCTTGCGACGAATTAGCTATACTATCGACGAACTTTTTTCGTCGATAGTACAGCTAATTCGTCACAAGATTATTTACATTCATCTCTCTTGCGATGATATCGAATGATGCTTGGATTCATTTCATATTTGGTTTATCAACTTGAAATTAAATTTGATACTTTGCAAGCTAGTTGGACCTTGAGTCAAATACAAATATGAAATTTGGAATCATTAACATATCTACTATAACTTATGAAAAATAGGGTTTATGGTTTCCATGTTGATATGATGATGGAATAAAGTGGGTGTGTGAGGGAAATTTGAGTCAAGAAACCCTCCCATATCGTTAAGGCATGCAAATAGTCTATCCAAGTCAAATTTCAATGCATACAGATACAATTTGAAAATATTTCAACGTTGGCCCCATTCACATGTCACTGTTGCCCGCCTGTAGTATTTTTATGGTGTTGATTAAGAAATCAACGAAAAAGAGAGATTTTTCATCACAAATATGACAAATATACATTTTATATACATTAATGTAGAACCTGAAAGAAAAATGAAGAAAGACTGACGAAAACTTAAAACTTGCGTCAACCAAATTGTGTACTTAGAAAGAAAATTAGGGTTTATGGTTTACATGATGAATTGATGGTAGAAAAAAGTGGGTGTGTCAGTGAAGTTTGAGTCCATAAACCCTCCCATATCGTTAAGGCATGCGAATAGTCTATCCATGAAAAATTTCAGTGCATACAAAAATTGTTTGAAAAAAGTTTAACGTTGGTCCCATTCAGAGGTCCTTGTTGTTGGTGTCTAGTCCTCGTACAATTTTTGTTCCTTGTTCCTTGTAAAATTCGTTCGACATTACACACGTCCCATCATCTAGTACTACACGGGTGAATTTTTATGGCGTCGATTAAGGAATCAACGAAAAATAGGGATTGTGTACTTTGAAAGAAAATTAGGGTCTCAAAAAAAAATATGTAGAAATGGCAAACACGTTCATTGAAACTTCGTTGATTCATCCAATACTATGACAACAATATTGATGAAATATTATACAATCATGATGGTATAAATATGAAAGAGATTCTCTTGATTTCAAGAATAATTTATCCTCTACTGAACAAGGCCAACCACATGAAGGTGGAAGCTCATATGACCCCTCCCCTCCCCCTAACATCACTCTCAATTGATCCCGAAAACCTAATCTATAAAATAGAAAATAATCGAAAGCAATGTCCTATTAAGATTCATGCATATAAACTATAAAAACAAAAATTAATGAAGGTACATGAAATTATGTGTTTCTAGATGATATTTTTAGTCTACCACGTACTTTAGTATATTGGCATCTATTTTCAGGTTTCAAATAATAATTAAACAACATGTAACATAGGATATAAAAACATCGCATAAAACTTAAAAACATGTAATTAACCAATGACATTATAAGTAAGTTATTTTAAGAGAATAATTCATACAAATTAAATTATTATATAGTCATGTACCTAATCCAACCTCAACATCTGTGTAATCATCCTTATTATGTATCTTGATCCTCTTCATCGAACTAGACATCTGTATCATCATCCAATTCTGAAACGATGTTGAAAGGATTGATGATATCATCATCGTCATCAATGTCATTTTCCAACATATTTTCATTGACTTCATCATCAAGAATTGCAATATTGTCTCCTATGCCTCGATCATGATCTTCTTCATCTTCTACATCTGTCGACCCTCCATGATCTTCAGGCTCTGTCTGATCTGTTGAATCATATTCTTGATCTTCAATATCATATTCTTACTGTAAATGAGTATACTTAATTGGCCTTCCTCTTGGATCATATCTAACAACAAATGACCAATCCCTTTCACCTGGAATATTTGAGTAAAATACCTGTTCACATTGGCTTGGAAAAACATAGCGATCATGTCCTCTTTCAAAAATCGTTGTTTTAATCATTAGAAATACATTGGCATGTTGAATAACATTTATTTTCTCATCCCGTTCATGCATTCATAACCTATACCATTTGACATCGAACATAACTAATTTGAAGGAATTAAAGTCACACTCAAGTATATCATTTAAATACCCATAGTATCTATTTTCAGATTCTCGGGGAAGTCTGCCACTCCTAGAGGAAACATTAGTGACCTAGAATACTGCAGTTATCCCACTATCAAAAGTTTTCATGGTTTCATCCAATTGTTTGATGCAAAATTTACGACCATTGCACCACATATCCTTGTGGTGTTTCAACTGAAATATCTCAGATATGTAAAAGATGCATTGTCAATTAATAAATTAACATAAATTTATATAACTTCAAAAGTATCTGAAAAATACAGTACACATGTAGTCACATTAATATAATATAAAATCACTGAATAAAATGGGTGAATTTTCTTACTTGTCCATCTTTCAAACCATATGCTAAATCAATTTCCCTCTGCGTAACATTGGCATCTTCATTACAACGAGCTTCTCTAACTAATTCAGACAGTCATTTCCATGATAACCTACCTCCATTATGTTGTTTACATATTTCAATCCATACATTCATCCATTCAAGATTATTTGCAATGTCTAAATGCAGTGCATCCCACTCTTGAGCACCTGAATAAAAAAAAACACAATTCACCAATATTAAATATTAGTTATAACATCCAATATGAAAGTAATTATAAATATTTATAATTTATGAAATAAATTATATTAATATATTAATTAGTATGATCATATACAGAAAAAACGAAACTTTATATGTATTATTAATATAAATTTTCACAATTATTAATATATTACCTCTCATTTTTTTCATTCTACCTTGCCCCGATAGATGCTCCTGATCTTCAAACTTTTTGATGGATTTCACATCCCAAATGCGATCCACTACATGCATAGTTGGTGCTACTAATTTAGGAAGATACTGACTAATATACACCATGGATTGATATACCATATATCCCTCCACCATAGAACTCTCAGGACGTGCTCTTTGTCTACCCAACGCCTTCAATGATTTCAAGTGCCTCTCCGCCATCCACATTGACCTTGTGTGAATAGGTCCACAAATTTCAATCTCCTCAACTTGGTGTATGAGGTAGTGTTCTTGTGCATTGAAAAATGTTGGAGGTATATGTTGGCATGTTTTACAGGCAGTGTATGTTTGTCATTGATGGCAAGTACAACAACGATGATGGCCTGAGTACAGGAAGGATGTGCCAAGAGGGCACTAGAAGTCTTTTGGGAAGACGCTGCAGAGCAAGCTCAACAAGATCAGAGTATGCATCAATGGATCTCATTGAAGATTTCACGATGAACATCAGATTTGAGCCCGAGGTCCGACCGACGTTGGATCCAAGAGAACCTACATGCTCTTTAACGAATAAGGTGAAATGCGAAACTCTGAAAAATCACCTCAACAAAGACTCCATTTCAGAGTTTCGGTTACCGGGAGATGGAGAAGTCAAGAGTCGAGACTCTCCAACATAGGAGTCCCGATGTCACGAAATGCGAAACCCCGAAACCCCCCCCCCAAAAAAAAAGGCGCATCACTCAGAGTGTTGGATACCGCGATTTCGGTTACCAGGAGATGGAAATGACAAAGACTCTCATCATAAGGAGTCCCGAAGTCACGAAACCTGAAGTCGAGAAATGATAAAGACTCCATACCAGAGTTTCGGATACAGGGAGTAGGAGGAGTCAAGAGTAAAGACTCTTCATCAGAGGAGTCCCGAAATCGCAAAACCCGAAGTCACTAAATATCATAGACAAGCTCTGTTTCGGAGTTTCAGGCACCGCGACATGGAGAGTCAAGAAACTTTACCACAGGAATACTGAAATGTTGATTCACAGAAATGAGAAATGTTGGAGTACCAGACCGTTGATCTGAATCCATTTCGGAGTTCCAGATACCGGGAGTTGAAGTGTCGAAACACTTCACCACAGGAGTACCGAAATGACGAAGTGCCGAAAAGCGAAATTGCAAAATGCAACTTTTTGAATAAGGCTATGGTCACAACCATTGGTCACATCGGTGAGAGATAGAGGAAAGAGGTAGAGAAACCAAGCTCGATTTTGGGGATCATGACATGGAGTGTCGAGACACTTGATCACACGAATGCTGAATTGCTGAAAAGCCAAAATGTGAAACACGGTTAGGCTCAGCTAGAGGTCACAACCTTTGGTCACATCGACGAAAGATGGGGGAAGGAGTTAGTGAAGACAAGATCCTTTTCGGAGTTTCGGGGGTCTGGAAATGGAGATTACTAAACTCCTCCACCACGGTGATCCCAAAATGCCGAAGAGAGGAATGTCGAAATGAATGCAAGACTAATGAAAATCATTCAACGGTGCAGATGAAATTGAATCAAATTGGAGGGCTACTATTGCACGTCACAATGTAACTGCCAAAAACCACTGATGGTTTCTGCCAGAGGACTCGAAGACACTTCGAGATGATTGACAGAGGAGGTGAAGAATCTCAAGGAATCTGCAAGTAGAACACTGACTGTTCGTGGAGGCGTTTGACAGTTGGATGAGCGTTGGAGCCTGTAACTGCAACAGAGTAGTTGAGCTCAATTGTAACAGAAGATCAAGAATCTTAATTGTTGGTGATGCGAAGTAATTTGATCATGACACCCAGTGATGATGGACACATGGGATTAACAAACAAAAAAGCTGAAGAGTTTCCATGATGAACAGGAAGAGCACTCGACATGTAGAGCATGCAGAACCATTGGACACGGGACATGCACAAGATGCACAGAGAGCATAAGAAGGTTGAACAAAGAAGAGATCAATGTCATTGCGGTGGTGTGGGATGCATGTGTGAAGAAGGAGGTAGAGTGCAGCAACTGAAATGGACAGAAGACAAAAGGTGCATTGAATGGGAATGGTCGAAAAAGAACAAGAGGCAGAAGAACAGAAAAGTGCAATGGATGCGTGCAGGAAGACAGTGAGGAAGACAGAGCAGTGAAATCTTGTAGAACAGTGATGAGATTGGTAAGTTGTTGTTGAACACTATATCACTGTAATAAGTTTTAGTAATTCATATTCATAAACCAGGGTGGTAGGGAGGTGCTAGGGAGGACTGGTGTCCTCAGAGGTTCAAGTGGGTGCTTGAACACAGGGAGTTGTAGCTTTCATCTAGTTGGTACTAGAGAAACCAGGGAGTTGGTGCTTCCTTCTAGTTGGTGCTAGAGAAACCAGGGAGTTGTTGATTCC
>SNQJ01S0104770.1:84899-97044 GCA_010110895.2 Picea sitchensis
TCCATAAAAGTATTCCACGGAATTTAAATTTCTTCTCCCCAATTGGTTTACATATGTCATACATTGTGATGCCAACCCATAACTTTAGTAGCTCGTCGATAAGAGGCTCGATATATACATTCATATCTTTAACCTGGTACTTAACTAATTGTTTGAAATTACACATAATTACTATATGAATGATATCATGTAATATATATAAGTAAATAAATAAACAAAAGATATTATGCAAAAATTGAAACAAATGAAAATGTTACATTCAAAAAATTAATGTAAACAAATACCTGGAACAATCATTGTCAACATCATGTGCTCCCTCTTTATTGACATCCAAGGAGGAATGTTATTGTTGATAACAAAAATAGGCCACACTGAGTAAATAGACCTAAGCTCTTTGAATGGATTAACACCGTCAACTGCCAATGAAAGCCTAACATTACGAGGTTCATCTTTGAAATCTTCCCATTTTTCCTCAATTTCGCTAAATGCAGAACCATCGACAAGCATTCGAAGAACACCATATCCACTTCTGTTACGTGCATGGTAATCCATAAATTGTGATATGCTTTCACACCTGAACAATCGCTGCAAACTTGGAATTATGGGAATATGACGAAGAACCTTTCGATGAACCCTTTTTGTTACTTGATCGGTTCGATATCTACTGATAAGACATTGCTGACATTCTATTTTTGAAGCATGTTGTCCATAATATATAATATGGTCATTAGGACATGCATCTATAGTTTGATAATCCATGCCAATGTCTTTCATAATGGAATGCAAACCTCGATATGTGCTAGATAAAATATTTGACGATGGTAACAAAAATTCACCTAACAATCTACAACATAACAAATAATTAGTTAATGTAAGAATATTAATCGTAAAAATTGCATTCTTATTTTACACATTAATTAACACTAAAAACAAATAGAAAAAAATCAAAATTTATGTATAATATGAGATGAAACATATTACATGCCTTAGGATTTGTTTCATACAAGTGTTCAACAAATTATTCATAACCTTTAAGTTCACTAGAAGCAATGTAGTGGAGAGAAGATTTGCTCTTGATCCTTCATAAAGTCATTTATTTTCCTTTTCTAATAGAGGTTAATCATAAATACCAACATTGTCCCCATCCTCATCCGGCTGCGAAAACAAATCTTGGATCATTTGATTTGTCCCATCATCTTCTTCCATGGGATAATTAACTTGATTTGTCCCATCATCTTCTTCCATGAGATCCTCATTTTCTTGGTCATGATGTTTCTCAGCTTGTACAACATCATTTCTACTAATACTTGGTGCAATATTCTGCGGAAAGTTAGAGGACAACTCTAACTTTATAATTACAAACAATCATGCAAAATTATTGTATACTATAACAAACATTCAAACAGTATATACACATATATATAATTTTATATAAAATTGACAAAATAAAAATAGATAATGGATATATAGTTAATTACCATGGGACGATATTCATTCGATCCACCATCAATGTGCCCATATTTCCTACAATGTTTTGTAGCTGTTGTTATTAAAATTATTATGGGACGTATGAGGAAACATATTTTGCAAGGGAAATAACATATACCATCACCCTTTTCACCTGCTTTACTTTTTCCCCACCTCTAACTATATTCTGCAACATTCTTCCGCACAAATTTTGCACAAAAGCACCCTTTCGGAACCGTCATTGTTATAGCAAGATTGTCGCAACATCTTTAAATTGTCAAATATTTATAGGTCAATTTAGGTCACGGTCGTCGCAATTTCGACGACCATGACCTAAATATATCAATATTATATTTAGGTCACTTTGCCGAAGATGGGAACGGTTATAACGGTCAATTCGTTGCTCTTGCAATGAACGTTGACTATATCAATTTAGAATTTTTTAAAATGTATAACAGTCAATATGGATAGTATCAAAAAGTGTAACGGTCAATTGTGAGCGTCGCTCTTGTGATAAACACACAAGTTTGTCGAAATTGAGACTATATTCCACCATCTTGATTATCATTGCAAAACAAACAAAAGTTTGGTTCCGTCAATAGAGCGACGAATACGGGGTGGATTAAGATCAAAATTGAAAAATTGAACTTTTTTCTCTTGAATTTTGCGACAAAAGAGTACTTTCGTCGCAAGTAGTCATCACAATTTTTTCAATATGTAGTAGTGCCCAGACCTTAGCTACCTCTACAGGAGCCCTCGAAGGGTTGAAATCCATAGAAAAATTATGGAGAATTAACCCCGAAGGGCCCCAACTCCAATTCCTTCCTTTCATTGTTTCACATTCCTCATCATACTAGAAGATGAAACATAGCCAACCTTGAATCAAGACATGGAAAAAATAGCACGTAACCCAAAACATGACACCAGTTAAGCTCCATCCATTTGGCTAGGGCTTCATATTTTACAACCTTTCCACAAAAAAACCAACTAGGGTCTTCCCCACAAACTTTGAAAGTTCAATTATTATGATATCCTTTCCCAACCTTGAATCATGAGTCCTATCCTACATGCACTTCCATTTAAATTCCTTTTTACCTTTAGAACTACCAGATTTATCTCTAGATATATCTACTTCAACAAATGAAACATGAGTTCTCCTTCCATGAGGTAGAACAATAGATGACAGAGACCGAGGAGGGGAGTAGACATTCTGCGTGGGATCCAAATTAACTCCTACATTAAAACTTCCCTATTCTCCCGATATCTTTGTATCCGTTCCCACATCTGAGGCATTAAACCCCTCATGAGCCTCACCTGATATGATATCCTAGGACCATATGTAAAGGTACCCCCAAAATATTCCTCTTGTGTACAAAAGGCCTAGACTTTCTGAGGATAGTTGACATAGTCTACACCTCACAATCCAAATCTTCCATTACCACACATTTCACAACTAGGGTAGTGACCCGATGAGAGAATAACACCAAAATACCTTTGGCTTTCCTTTCTGGGTGATGCAAATATTCCCCACTTTTTAGAATTCCGCTCCAAAAACCACCATCTTTCTTAAAGACTAGATATTTTCCATGATGAAGAAATCCATATTCTTACACCTACAGAAAGACTAGATGTTATCGCCAATCCAAAAAACTACTTGTTTAGGGATTGTTGGAATTTATATCATTAGTAACTACCTTTCCATGTTTATTATATCTATGAAGTTTAAGTATTTTTTTCAATATAAAGAATTCATGATCCATGATTCCATTTTCTCTTCCGAAAATATTCTTCCTACAATAAAACCAACAGAAGGATGTGTTGATGGCCAAAATTGACCATGATCAACATTGGGGAGATCACCTAGTTAGGGCCCCAATTAGGCCCTTATCTATTTGGGATGGTGATTCCGACTAGGTTTATGTGTCCAATTACCCTTCTCCTAAGATTATTCTAATCTAATGTTAATTTAATATAGACTAATCTATATGTACAAAGTATATACACAACCTTCTATGTGCTAATGTATATTGTTACTTGTTTTTATCAATAGATAAAATAGTAGGAATTACCTTCTTGCAATTGATTGAAGAAGGCAATCCTCTGCTGAAACAAGGGCTCAACAAAGCCATAATGGGATTTTCTCCTACAGAAGGAGACTTTGGAAAATGAAGGTTATTCTACATGCAAATGTAAATTATCCTAGAATGAAAGAAACAAAAGGGAAAATAATCTATCCTGATTGAGAAAAAGAATAGTCCCTCTCTCGATCAGGAGCAAGATAAATACTTGTAATGAAAATGAGATAAAATATTAGTTACCAAGCTACTAAAATAGTTCAAATAAATTGATGATTTTTGACATAAATGCATATTAATTTTATCTTAGTAAATAATTACTAAGTGAATACTAATCTGCATACTCACTTCCAATCACATGAATTAAACATGAAATAAACTGAATTGCTGGACTATAGAAATAGTTCTTATATTTCAAACATCATTTAAGATCATGCATATCAATAGAATAATTAGTAAATAGTTGCACACATTCATTAATGTGCATATTCATGTTTAATTCTGTTCATTCGTATCAAATTCAATTTAGAGTGAAAAGAAAATATTTCTCACATATTCTAACAACAATACATAACAACAATACATAAATTTGAGAGAAAAAAAGATTTCATTCATAAACGAATTAGACAGAAATAAAATGGTCTACAAAAGAAGTATTTCATAAATTTTGAATAGCAGTACCAAAGCATACAAAACACCATAAATTCATGGCTATCTCCAGGTCTTCCAAAACTTAAAAAATCAAGGCTTTTACAACAATGTACATAACATGCCTTCAAGAATTTTCAACCTCAGGTCCAACCCAGTACCTACAGTAGCACACTGTACATAACATGCCTTCAAGAATTTTCAACCTCAGGTCCAACCCAGTACCTACAGTAGCACACTAGTGTGTTGCCTTGTTTCTCTAAGTCCAACCCCCCCACTGTTGAGTTTTCTCTCTTTTAAAAGAAAAGAGTTCCAACTAATACTAACAACTGGCATTAATTAAAGAGTAATTATCTCCTCGAAATAAGGAATGGGATATTATAAAATTGTTTTAATTCCCAAACTATATTCAAAATTCAACAAACTGTATAAAAATAGGAATAAGTTTTTTTTTTTTAAAAGCTAACTGATATTATTCACGAGTTTATCCTTGGAATTTTAAAAGATATTCAATGCACAATTCTTGTTCAAGATCATCCACTGTATACCTGTAAAAAAATCTAAAATTAACACTTGAGTATCAAGAGGTAGAATTTTTAAAATATGAATCAACAAAAATATTAACTACTGGGGAATTGATTGCCACCGAGCCTTATGTTTTAACCAATTTTCGTTTGAGATCAATATTTTTCTCTTCGTATTATACAATCAAGTTTTTGTTCCTTGACTTGAGCTGTTGATTTTCCAACTCCATATCGATTACATTAGATTGCACAATGGGCACCACACTATGGTATTTCGCTTTCCAAAACAAATCTTCAATACTCGGGTTACCCATATCTTGTCCTTTTCCGAGCTTTTCCTGAGTAGATGTAGGTTCATTCTTTGAATATGGGATTGACCTAGCTTCTTTGGGATGGGTCGATTCCTCTATATCTCCAGGTTCGTCTTTCATGATCAAAATGGGAGAATTAACATTTGAAATCCTCCTAGATTTGTTTCTGACTATTTTGATAACTTTCTCCCTCGTCTTTTTTTCTTGAATTCGTTTGACTTATTTAGATTTTCTAATCATTTAGGGATAAGGGTTTTAAAATTTTTGTGACAATCAGGAGAAGGGGAAGTGACAGTAGTCTGTCCAGAAGACTTAGAAGAGACTCTTTGATTTTTACCCAAGGCCATAGGCTCAAGCTTCGATTTCAATCTCTGAGTATGACTTCATGTAATCCTTATTGAAATTTGCTTTGAATCTGAGATTTTAGAAATATCAATGTCATTATATCCTATTGAATTTGTAGATTCAAACTATAGTTCAAAATTCTGAGTCTGATAAACTGGCTCTGGGGTTTCAATGAACTTGTTTCTTTTAATAAAATCATCCCAAGAATCATTGACCTGTTTCAAATGAGACTCGACAAGAATCCTAATTAAGCCACGGTGAAAGAGATTTCTCCCTGAATTGAGACGATCTCTCTGATAAAATATAGACATTTTCATAAGACTCTTCAATAGGTAGAAGGGAAAGTGTAAAGAAAAATCCACAAAGACCATTAACAAGCGAAAATGATGGTAAAAGAATAGACTGTAGCGACCCTCGCATCTTATATATCTCATGATAATCCACAATAAAAAATGCTATTTCTTCTTAACCAGGGAAGAAGGAATACCTTTGGAGTCATATTTGGATTTGGATGATATTAGAAACTCAGGCCACGGTATATCCTTAACCCTCTTGGTTTTGGAACAAAGCTCACTCTTTAATGGCAGATTCTTGGCTCTAGAAATTATGGCTTCATCAACTTCTAACTCGATATCCCCAATTTTACAGACTTCCCAATAAAACTAAGCACAAAGGCTCTGGCTACCTATAAATTGTGGCCATGAAACACCATCAAGAATTCAAACCATCCATCTTTTGGAGCATAAGATGGAAATCTTTATTAGCTTCAACAAATTCAATGCCCGGAGACTCACATCTGGATATTAAACCCATGATAAAACATTTAATATGACTCAGGAAAGCTCGCAACGCAAGAGTCTGTGATGAATATGTGAATTCAGAGACAAATGCATCAAACCCTCACTCATAGTCGAATGAAAACATTTATGACTTGAAAATCCCCAAATCAGGAAAACATGCTAAGTTCAGAGCCTGTCTCGACTTTGATGTGCAAATTAATTTGCGTTTATGGTGAGACAGAGGAGGACATCCTCGTCTACTACTTGGAGCAGTAAAACTCAATTCAAAAAGCCATATGGAAAATAAAGAGTTCAAAATGTACTGTCACTCAGATTATACATTAGGTCAAGTACATCAATCATAATAAAAGCATTGTTGTTATGATTAACAAAAATATACGTTTCTCATAATATTTTTTGCAATATAAACCATGAGTACCAAAAGATAATAAATGTCATACCTTGAGCATATCTTCTAACATTAGCTAGTCTATAGTAAAATAAATTATATCTCAATAAAAAATTAAAACTTTTTAATTCCTCATCCAAATCGTTATATGATAGTAAAGTTAATAAAATTTAGGATGATAAAATAGTTATTTCATAGTCTGTCAAATTATGTAGCTCAAGTAAAAACCTTACTATGAACATGTATGTAGGAAATATGATCAAGAATATTAGAGAAAAATAATATATGGAATCTATGAACTTCATTCCACGATCAAGATCATAATCAGAACAACGTAACAATGATGAAATCGACCTGAAAATGATATGCCATGGGGAAAATTTCGAAATTGACTTTTGAATTTCATGTTTGAATTCATGAAATTCAAAAAGACCAAATGCACCATGGATATAAATAGGGATCATAATTTAAATAATCTTCAATCCTAAGCATATCAAACACATTTATGCTCATATAAAATCATAACATAAAACATATTTACAAAGGAAATTAAACCAAATTGAAAAGAATTTTCAAAAATAAAAGGGGAGCCCAAATTTCCTTATTGACATTAAATGCAAATTTGGGGGTTGTTGTATTCCAAAACAAGATGGAAGTTGACTCCATAGTCATGATCATATCAATAACTAATCACACCCTTTTAAACATGGAACACTATTCTTTGTTAAAGATACATATATATGCATGCATGATATCTTTCTTATAAACTTGTATGCGATCTTTCTTGGATTCATCTAATGATAATTCGTTTTTGAATCTTTCTATTAAGAAATTTTCTTGTTTTTATTTTCTTAAGGTGACAAATAAACCTCTTCTTCTTATCTCATTCCATGTGGTTTGAAATTTCTACAATCTGTGTATAGGTAAGCCTACCATGGTAACATGGATACCAATAATACATTGTGTTGAAGATTCGTAATTCCTTAACCTCACTACATATACAGGTGAAAAATAAACATCTTCTTCTTATCTCATTCCACGTGGTTTGAAATTTCTATAATCAGTGTATAGGTAAGCCTACCATGGTAACATGGATACCAATAATACATTGTGTTAAATATTCCTAACTCCTTAACCTCACTACATATAAAGTGAAATATGATCAAACATAAGAAAAAAATATGAAAAAATAAGACAATATTTATATTTACATAAAATAGAATTGAAATTAAAAGCCCCACACACCACCTAGGAAGATTTTCATCTCCCCCTTATTTGTTGGAGTAACTTCACACACACCTAGGATTTCTTTTTAATAAGGTTTTTCCTTGTTTATTAGTCATAATTAGTCATTATCTAGTCTCCTATATTTTAGGGGAGAATATTCCACGTGGAGAATATTCTCTTTCAGTTGACACTTCAGTTTGACTAGTTGAGTTGAGTTTAGATGTTGCATTGGTTTTATCACCATGCAACATTAGGATCATCACCATGCTAATTAGACCTTGCCTTGGGATCATCACCATACTGGCACATTACCCTTGATTCCCTGAGTTAACTCCTCACTTCTATCTATTCATTCAGTTAAATGAAGACTAATTGACTAATTAACTCAACTAGGTGGCAATACACTCCCATAACTGCCTGAGAGACTAGACTAGGTGGAAATTCACTCTCGTAACTGTTGGTGTGTGTCCAAATCACTATATACCACCACTATGGCACATTGGTTTTCCTCCAGTGCGCACTCATTGAGTTATATAGAGTATATAATGTGTAAATTATTCATTATTCAAATGGTTAATGAGAATTCTTTCATTCTTTCTCTCCTTCTTATTTCTCAAATTATCTATGAAAATGTGTGTATCATTGTTTAGCTAGATCTATTTTGTGTAGGTTCAACACATTTACATGGTATCAGAGCCGACAGACTGTTAAGAAAAATCTACACAATTTTTTTTTGCAGGTACAAAAGATTGAAGACAACGGAAAGATGGATTTCCAAAAAGAATTCATTCTTACACCTTACAACTATTTTGCATGGAAGGAGAAAATGGCCATACATATTCGAACCAGAGGGTTGTACAGGTTAACCTTGAATAGAGATATCAAACCGAAATCATCCATAGAAAAATACAAGTACTTAAATCGCATGGATGAGGCACTCGAAACAATTTGCAGTCTTATTTCTCTCGATCTCCTTTTTCACATATCTTCCTATAAGAATCCCAATGAAGCCTGGACCAACTTGGAAGGGATCTTTGGAAAACAGGATGAGATGAGAGGACACATGTTGGAGGTGTATTTTCTCACTTTGGATCCAAAAAGCTTCGACAATATCCAAGATTTCTTTACAAAATTCAAGGATTTACTATCGCAACTCAAAGCTTGCGGGGTTGATAAATCGAAGGAGGAGAAACAAATGGTTCTCACCATTCTCTCAAATATTGGTACTGAATTCTCTGTATTTGTATCCACATTCCATTTTGTCAGATTCTCCTCAGGAGCCACCTGGAAGATGCCTTCTCTTGAGGATTTTATCGAAGACCTGACACAAGAGCAAACCAAGCTCATCAACATGGGAAAAATCAAAGGCCCAAAGGCGCATGCACTCACTCTACAATATGGCATCCAAAACTATAAGAAATATAAATCTAAATCTAAATATAAATCTCATTCACATTCGAAGAAGGAAGGGTACACAAAACCCTTCATTGATGCCTCCGGATCCAAAGGGGAAAAGGGAAGAAAAGGGGAGAAATGCACATACTGTCACAAAGGATTCCATTTAGAATCCACATGCATGAAAAAAAAAATAGATCTGATGTCTCAAATACTTTAGCAAAACAACCTTGGAGATCGCATCCCTAAGGGTTCCAAGAAGAAGAAGCCAGAAGATCTGAATTCCAAGAAAGACAATTCTAGCCATGACTTGATTTCCATCAATTCCTATCTCGATGCTTGGATAGTATATTCAGGAGCATCACATCACATGGATGCCTCAAAAGTAGTATATTATTCTTTGTTTTCATGCAAAGGTCCTCCTATTCATATGGGGGACAACTCTTCTATCAAAATCACCGACAAAGGAAGGATTGAACTCACCAACGGAAGCTTCGAGAATGTGATGCATGTTCCAAAACTTTCTGTCAACCTTATCTCCATGTATCAGATGAAGAATTACGACACTGGAAAGAAAGTCATATTCACAACAAATTTTGTGGATATCTATGACATGCAAACCAACTCCAGGGTTGCAACCGGTGAGGTAAATGATCAATCTAGATTGTACACATTTTCTGAATTCATTGAACCTGATTCTACTTTACTGCTTACTCATGCTGATGAAAGTAGTAGTTTATGGCACAAAAGGTTTGGACATTTGAATTTCAGATACATGCAACAACTTAACAAGCATAGATTGGTTGATGGTATACCAGGAATCCATTTCTCCAAAGGAGTGTGTGAGGGATGTGTTCTCAGGAAACACCCTTAAGAGAAATTCGACAAGGGAAAGTCTTAGAGAGCCTCCGAACCTTTGTATCTGATCCAAAGTGACCTTATGGTTCCTTTTCCACATCCATTGATAAAAAAAGAGAGTTTTTTTCTAATTTTTTTTTATGATTTCTCACATTTTACATGGATCTACTTTCTCAGGAAAATATTTGAGGTATTTCAACACCTCAAAGATTTCAAAGCCCTGGTTGAGACACAGTCTGGAAAGAAGATCAAGGTCCTCCGAACTAATAATGAAGGAGAGTATGTAAATCATGAGATCCATGATATTTTCCATGAGGTAGGGATCCAGTTGCAACACATAGTTCCCTATACTTCGCAGAAAAATGGAGTTGTTGAGCGGAAAAACATATCTCTAAAGGATATGGAATCTTGCATGTTGCATGCAAAGTCACTACCACAAAGAATATGGGTCGAAGCACTTAATTGTGCAAAATACATCCAAAAAATATTTCCCCATAGATATGTCAAGGATAAGACCCCCTATGAGGCTTAGAGCGGCCTCAAACTGGAAGTGACCCACTTTCGCATTTTCGGTTCACGTGCATGGGCCTAGATTCCCTTTGAAAAGAAGAAGGTACTTGATCCACAAAGAATTGAGTGAATTTTTGTTCGATACCCCGATGGTGTGAAGGGATATAGACTTAGTGATATTTCCTCGAACCGACTCATCATTGAGTGAAGTTTCCAATTCGAGGAAAGTGTCTCGCATGCACCTCAACAGCCGCATGCAAACACTTTCATTCTTCCACCTGTCTGAGATGATGAGAATGCAGATGCCGACTCTTCTTCAGATGAGAGTTATGATTCAGAGGACTCAAATGATTTAGATTTAGAGTCAGTACAGTCAGATGCAGAGTCAGAGAATCCATATGCAGTTGTAGAGCCAGAGCAGAGGCCCAAGTGGGCACATACTACTCTTAAGGATGCAAGGGATCTCGTTGGTGATCTAGCCGATACTAGGAGGAATCAATCTAATTTCAAGGAGCCTCCTATTGCACTCACTACCACTGAACCTGTTAACGTCCTAACTGCACATAGGTAGATCAATGTATTTGGATGTAATAAAGGTCAATATTAATAAGGCCTTTCAATAAAATAGAATAAGGTGGATGTAAGAAGACCTAATAGAAGCTTCCTCTAGATGCTTCTCTTAATAGACATATTTAGTATAAATAAGGGTCGAGGGTATGAGAACCCTAGCTTGGAGATTATTGTAACAGAGCGCTGCTCGACTGGAGGTTGCCCCCTCGAAGAGGCCTGTGAACATTGCTTTCTGAATCAACGTGCTATTTCTATTGCTATTTCATATATCATTTTTGTGTATTGTGAAGATTATGCTGGATATTTTACTGTTATTCTGCCATTTCTAGCATTTTATTTCTGTTCTGCATATTTTATATATCTGGTATCTTGCAAGTGGTATCAAAGAACTTTCCTTGGCAGAAATTGTGGGTATTTTTTTTTCCAGGGTAGAGATGTATTCCGACGTCTTTAATCCACAGAGATCTGTCGTTACGCGCATAAACCCGTGGTTGATGGATTCATACACCCAGGAAATACAAGTGGTTCTTAAGCGCACATCTGTTGGCCACCCTTGTAACCCCTGTTGGTACCCCTTCGAGTGGTAGCACATCAGACTACACCTGTGTACGGATCGACCTAGATTTCCTGAAGCCCTGTTTAGATAAACCTATCGGCCATCGGACTGCTATAGTGTCATCGAGAACAACACTCGGGAAGATACTCTCTAGTACCTGGGTAGTCGGGTAGTACGCCTAAGGGTACAGTCTATCCTCCTTAGTTAGTTCCCTGAGATATTGATTCGAGTACTACTGTTGGACCCCGCACATATATCAGAGAGCTATAGCACAAGGCAAACCCTTGTCTGTAGAACCCTTGAATACCTAACCCTTGGGGAGCATAAATATAAACATAAACAAATTAAACCGACGAGATCTATTGTCACGCATCTGTGTTCGGGTTGCTAAGTAAATACTCTCTGGTTCATAATTTGGGGATTTCAACACTGCAACATTCTTCAGACCAAAGTATAACCCCGCAGCTATAA
>SNQJ01S0104771.1:16816-30228 GCA_010110895.2 Picea sitchensis
GTACGAGATTTAGTTGAAGACTCGAATCAATTGGAGGGGGGTCTATTTCATTTTTTAATGAGCTTGCCACAGACAATGAACTATGCTCATGGGTATCTATTTAATTTTTTAATGAGTTTGACATAGAAAATGAACTATGCTCATATCTTTCATTTTTTAATGAGATTGACACATGAAAAGAACTATGCTCATGGGTATATCTTTCATTTTTTAATGAGCTTGACACAGAAAGGGAACTATCCTCATAGCCCTTGACCATAGCTTCCAAGAGATCTTCATCAGACGGAAGAACAATGCTCTAGAAGGAATACATGTCAAGGGACTCAGTAGGGGTAATGAGGGGAATACTAGGCTGCAAATCCACTATTGATTGGTTCACCATGTCAACTACCATATCTAAGTCTGAAGAAGGAAAGCATACAGAGAGAGGCTCCTTCTCATTCGGAGTTGAACACATGGGACATGATGCCACATAATTAACCTGTGGCGGGGGGATACCACTTGCATCTAAGGAACATTCAAGGAAGTCGGGTGGTCGGAAGTCAGATCAGGACTAATGAATGAACACTGGTCAATGATCACAATGTTTCCATTATGAGAGAAATCCATCACTCAAAAGATTTTGGAAATGAAAACTTTCATAGCATAGACATAGTCCCGCCCAAGGAGAAAATTAAAATCCAAGGGACCTTGAACTACCATAACATTAATACAAATAGTTTTCCCTCCTATGGTAATGGGGAGCTGAGGAAGGATCCCTAAAGGTTCACCATTTCTTCTATTAAAATCCATAAGATGATGGGTGAACGACACAAGCTGAGGGGAACCAATAGATTTCCAAGAAGTTGAGGATAAAATGTTGACATAAGAACCTTCGTCTATACTATATCTTTTCTTATCTCAAGTCCACAAAATGATTTGAAAATGCAGGTAGGAAGGAATATGAGGATCCCTTAGTCTGTTCCAATCAAAGGAAACGACTTTAGTACTTGGAGGGGGTTCCGTTGAAACAGGTGAAATTCCCCCTTGTCTAGAGGAATCTATAGTGACAAGAAGAACCAGAGAGGTATTGAATTCACTCTCCAAGGGAAGAGTGGGATCGATCGATGATGGAATCAGATCGACCACTTCATTAAGCAATGACGGGTTGGGAGAGGACTCATGGGAAGCAGTTGGAGGTTGTTGTTGGGAAACAACAATGTCTTCCAACAATTTTGAAGCTTCATCCATACAAGGGAAAAGGTAAGTGCGATGTATTTCCTTTAATAACCAAAAAGGAATATTTACCTAACCCTTTTTCTCCCTAACAGTATGATCACTGGTTGATGGGTTGTCATCAAAATGATGTCCAGAGGCTGGCAACATGGGTTATTGGGAACCCATAGACCACACTTCTAAGACCTTGGGAAGACCAGGGCAATCTCTAAGAAGGTGGTCACCTTTACAAAGCTTGGAAGGGAATTTGGGCTTACGACCCATGTTGATAGGTTTTCCAACATCATCAATGTAGATTTTAACCTTGTACAATATTTACTGCAAACGAATTTTCAACAAAAGAACATAAAAGATACAATGGAAAATACAAACATTACACAGAGATTTTTCCCCTGGAAACCCAAACTGGGAAAACCAACATATTCTATATGCCTTCATCATGATACATTGTTTACAATACAATATACATATAAGAGGCAACGCCATCCAAAACACTAACCCAATGACATGGATTAGTCAACAACCCTAATTCCTTAACCGAAAATAGAAAACCACCGACAAAAAACCATGTGCCGAAAAACCACCTAAATATGTGACACGTTTCCCAAGGCAGAATATAACACATACCCAACAATCAACACTACCAACATGATGAACAATGGTTGGTTGTTTTCTCCCTTGCTTGCATTTCTTCTTCTTAATCTTCCTTTTATTCTTCTTCTTATCCTCCTGGTTACTAGCATTAAGGATTTCACCAGGTGAAGAAGGCACATGGTCAACATGAGGTTGATGTTCTTGGGGTGGAGGGATTTCATTCAAAGCACCATGAGCATTTGGTATCATTAGAGTGGAAATAAACCATATCGGTAACCCTATGGTGAATCCAGGAAGACTCAATGTAGCAATATAGGGAGGACCAACGTTTCCAAAACAAGGAAAAACAAAAGGTTCGTTGTGAAAATGGGTTCCTTTGTCGGTAGTCCTAGGAACTGTTGCTAGAGACACAAACTCAGCCTAAGGTCTGTTAAATCAAAGAGCACACACTACCAAAATCCCTATAAGATAAGATCAAGCAAACAACTCCCTTGTAACATGGAAAATAGGAAGTAAGGATCTTCTGGAGACGAGAGATGAGGTCCTCAACGAAGATATGAGAACCAATTACCCACAACTACTCCGTAATGGACATCCAAAGGTGCAAGTACCATATGCAACCAAGTACCCTCCTAAGGAGCCAAAATCATGTGTTTCACATCTTTCTCAGGTACTGACAGTACCACTACTGCAGTCACCTAGGAAGGTAACCTAGGAAAAGAAACTAGGGCTACCACTTCACGCTTGGTGGTTGGGCAGAATGATCGTGGGAGAGGGCTTCTATGAATAGGCAGGGAATGTAAGACAAATGTCTTAGACCCGAAGAAACTCAGATAGTGGTGTCACCCCGAGGACTTTCCACTACTAATATTTCCCCCTTGACTCACATAACCCCATCGAGAGAGAGTGTTGGGGACCGGTCCAATCACTCTTCTCGATTTCTCCTACTACTTGACTCCTGCGTTAGAGGATATTTCCCAACAAACACTTCACATTACTAATGGATTTTCACTCATTAGTGTTCCTAGTTTGTTTTAGTGGCCTTGTAGAATTTACTCTCCAGTACGTACCCTACAACTAAGGTCGTACAACCTATACTTTTGATCATTTTCTAATAAAGAAAAAGTCTAGTTGATTTTAGATTAAGTAACTTGTTCCTTTTATGGTTGATGTTACTCAAAAGGGGTAAATGGACGTGAAACTTATGATGTGATCACTCTGACTCCAAGAAGACTTCAAAATAAAAAAATGAATGGAATGCAATCTTTAGTTTCGATGAACCCTATCTACAGAAAGGAGAAAGAGGTTTCAAGCAAAGAAACAAGTGTAACATTCAATGCAAGAAACATGAAATTATCTTTGAATGCAAAAGGTGTTTGGTATATGAGTCAAAGATATTGTAGGATACATGATTCCCACCCCCCGGTCATGAGGGGGATTTTATTTTTTAGATGCAAGCTAAAACATGCTCCAACCACTAACTAGAATGCAATTATTTTTTGGTTTTCTGATCCTTTTAAATGCAATGATTTTTTTTTAATGCAACTTCTTTTGTTTTCTTTCTTTCAAATGAAATGAAAGAAAATAAATGAAAACACAAAGGATCACACAACAAAAGAACACAAACCAAAAAATATAATCAAGTAGGTCGAAAAACATCAAAAGAACTCAAAAGTTACTACTCGAATAGATCTAAAATAGATCTGGAGGGGTGGAAGAAAGGACATACACATATATGGGCCTTGTTTGAAGTATGTCCCTTCAAAAATTGGCTTTCAAAGCCTATTCACTCCTTGTTTATGACCATAGGGCGACGACAAAACTCTAGTCGTTCCTTACAAAGGGCTAGAGAGTGACCATAAGATACTAGTCACTCCCTGTAGTGCAATTCTCAGACTAGTCGCCCCCTACAATGGCGCAACTTGTGACCAAAAGGGGTTGGTCGCTCCCTACAATGGAGAAACTGGTGACCACAAGGTTTTGGTCACTCTGTGTGCACAGATCTCCCACGATTGTGATCATGCAAGTGAAAAAACTAATAGATTTGAGACAGATCTATTAGATTTGGGTCTGAACACTTACAAATAGCCTCGGAAAATACTTATTGACAGATCAAGAAAAAATAATGGGGCTTACAACAAGAAAATATCTTGAGAATATATATTTAAAAGTTGAGGAGGAAATTGACTAAACAACAATAACTTCTTCAGTGGAGTCGCCAGTCTGTTGTGGGGTAAATGAACCCTGCAGGAGATAACTCCCTTAGGCTCTTCCTAGACCTAAGACAAAATAGAGATGTAAATGATACATTTTCCTAGATCTAATTCATACATGAAAAGGATATATAAGTTGATGGAATGAAAGGCTTACTCGATGATCTGACAGTTGTCCCTGCACTCTCCTTAGCTATTAGCTTCCACAAAGATGCCCTTCACTCTTACCAACTTACATCTGCACACATGGAGAAACAAAAACCTTTCACAAGATCAAACTAATCATGTATAAATTAATGATAGATCTAATAATGTATCAT
Source organism: Picea sitchensis (assembly GCA_010110895.2). Lineage (NCBI taxonomy): Eukaryota > Viridiplantae > Streptophyta > Pinopsida > Pinales > Pinaceae > Picea > Picea sitchensis. The sequence goes on from SNQJ01S0104771.1 coordinate 21,159, forward strand.
AACAAATGAAAACATTAATTCTCCAAAAGGAAATATAACAATTACATACACATCCAGGTAGAGGGAAACATCTTGTACATCTTCTATTGATAACAAAAATGGATTACACCTTACAAAGAAGTTGATGTAGTCCTTTCCCAAGTTCCTTGCCCAAGCTCTATAATCAAACTGCTAGAATAAGTTTGCTTTCTCTTCTCTTCCTCCCCCTTTTCCAATGAGAGACCCCTTTTATTTATAGGATAATAGAGATAATATCAAAGGGTAGTTTGGATAAGATCTCCATTCCCAAGATGAAAATATTCTCAAGGTTGAACCATGAAGAATTGGGGGTTTAATCTTATCTCACGAAACCAATTCTAAAAAGGGAGTAACAGACCCAGTCGCTCCTTTCATTCTTGCAGGGAGCGACCGATCACCCTTTGCAAGAGGACAAGGAGCGACCACAACTTTCTGGTCACAAGCTGTAAAGGGGAAACCAACGACCAAGCAAAAAGGTATTGCAAACTTAGGGGAAAAGTGGTATAATTCAATGTTTCAAACTTCTAACCCCTAGATGATGCCCATCAAGTGATCAGGTGGAAAATAAATGTATAACAAGGACAAGGAATTGAAGCAATATTCATGCAAGAAGGGAGACCATTGGCCTTTGAAAGTAAACAATTCAAGGGAAATGACTTGGTGAAATCTACATATAAAAAATAAATGGAAGCAATTTTACATGCAATAAAAAATGGCGACAATATTTCACTGGGAGGCATTTTAACGTCAAGATAGACCATGATAGCCTAAAGTACTTTTTGGAGAAAATATTGTCATCAGAAGAGAAACAAAAATGGGTAGCAAAAATGCAAGGTTATGATTTTGAAATAATCTACAAAAAGGGGAAGGACAATGTGGTTGTAGATTCCCTTTCCAGAATAGACGAAGCCTCAAATTTATATTCCATTACATCTTCCATTCCTGCATGGTTGGGAGAAGCTCGCCATGACTAGAAAAATGAAAATAGTACTAGACATAAAATACAATGTATAAAGTAAGGGATGAAATCTATGGAACATTGGGAGTGGAATATAGATGTCCTTTGGTACAAGGGTAGAATATTTTTATGCCCCCAATCAAATTTGAAACAAAAAATATTAAGGGAATCTCATAACTCTCCAATGGAAGGACATTCAAAATTCGTCAGAACATATCAAAGGATCAAAAACAATTTTTTTTTGGGAAGGAATGAAGAAAGATATTCAAAAATTTGTAAGAGAATGGCACATTTGCGAGAAAAATAAAGGGAGAGAGTAAAAGCTCCAGGTTTACTTCAGCCTTTACACATACCTAATAAAAAATTGGCAGAGATATTAATGGATTTCATTACAAGATTACCAAAATCAGAAGGTAAGAATGCCATTTTTGTGGTAGTGGATAGACTCACAAAATATGCACATTTTTTGTGGAATTCAAAGTACATATATGGAAATTCAAGTGGAAGAAGTGTTCATGAAGAAATTTCACAGACTTCATGGATTTCCTAAAGTAATAGTAAGTGACAAAGATCCAAAATTCAGAGGAAAATTTTGGAAAGAATTATGGAAGATGAGTGGAACAACACTAACTATGAGTTCAACATATCATCCACAAATGTATGGTTGTGGGGAAATTTATATGCATAAATTCCTGACATTAAATTATCAATCTAGGGGCTTGTAAGCTTGTGAGATGCAAGCAAAGTATATACATGATCGAAGCCTAATCTAAGATCTATGAGTTGGTGAAAACAAATATAACTAATTAATGAAGATAAGATTCTTTACATGAGTAGTTTGTCAATCAACAAGGAATTAAATTAAAGGTATGTGTAGCAATGAAGCTCTTAACAATCTATTGTTTAGAGGGTACTCCATTCCTGTTCATGACCAAGGATTGGCAATGAAGCATGCTAATCTGATCATGCAAAACCTAGTTTTTCAATCCACACAACATCAAATGAAATTACACTCAAGAATTAAACAAACTCATACTAACATTAAATCAAATCATAAGTCCCTAAAAATGGTTTCTTATCCAACAATGGATATTCTAAGGTAGAATTATAGGTTGGATATAGATTTTTATACCCAACAATACTCTGTTGGATCCACTTTGTTAGATAGATTGACAACCATTAACTAAAACAAAAGCAACATAATTAAAAACTAATGCTTATGATCAAGTTATCTATCATGAGCAGTTATTGATTAGTGAAGAATGGTGACCACCAATTGCACTAGTCTATAGCTCTTGATAATTCTTGTCTAGAGAATCATCAATTAAACTGGCAATCAATCAAGCATGAAATTTCTTGTTTACAAGCATTAGCTGAACTACAAGCATGAAATTTGTTGTTTACAAGCATTAACTGAACTACAAGCATGAATGAAATTGCAACATTAATTAAATTATCTCACTACATAATTTCATTGAACTATCTACAAGAATTGAACTTAACAAATTGATGTCAATAACGAAATTACAATTAATTCTAATGCAAGTAAATAAACAAAACAAACTAGGGCACTACTTTTGAGATGAAGGGATCCCTGCCTTCCCTTAGAAGTATGCTCGCTACACACTTACAAGCTCAAAAACTCAATAGATAATGTGCATAAACTAGTCTTTATATTACAAGATTAGCATATTACATGGATGTTGAACATAGTTTGAATTTCTTCCTTCTTAATACTGTGATCAATCTGTATGCCCTTGGTATTTGTACAATGATATCCAAATCAAAATTAACAATTCTTTAAATATCTAATCCAGTTCAATCTACTAAGGATAGTCAGGACATTACAACATTAGCTTCAAAGAAACCAATTCGGACAACATAATCTCGTGACAAGTCATTTCGTTATGATTTCATGACCAAAGGAATGAAATCACAATAATCTCGTGTGCGCTACAGGAAAATATGGGAAATTCTGTTTTGAAGAAAGTACCTAATCTCCCAAACCATATCGAATTTTGGAAAGCTACTTCCATCATAATCTATTTGGGACATTCTACATAAAACCCATGTTTTAGATTTCCGAGATCTACCTTAATTTGCCCAGAAATCGCGTCGAAAGTTGACGGCCTAGAATTGCTTATTAATTTTTACCATAACTTTGACCAAGTGCTTGGAGACTCGGACGTGCGACCTAGGAATGGTTTGATGGACACATAACCATCTAGAAACATCCATCTATGATACATATGTGTCTGTTTCGCCATTGGACACATGGAAGTATGAGGAACAATGATGGTGTTGTAGGAACTGCACTATGTTGCAGGAAACCTGGAATTGACTGTTGTAGGATCACATTACTAAACTAATAAAACCACCATACTGGAAATGAAGGAAATACATGATAATTAACCACTTGAGCATATGGGGGTATACCATGGTGCTTTTGTGAAGATTTATCATATGAATGGAAATAAATGAGTAAAGGGTGAGGTAAAATTATCAAAAGGAATGATTTGAATGACGGAAAAAGATGAATTATTGGCGACCCAACAATGGTGAAACAAAAATATTTAATAAATGTTTAGAGGGTTAACTATGTTGCTATTCTTTAGAAAATCAATCTCAATGGGTGAAGTGGCTTCCTCTAGCGTAATGGTGGTATAATACCACCTATCACACAACTACTAAGATGTCCCCATTTGAAGCCCTTTATGGACATCCGACTCCAAGTATCTCATAATTTTTGCAAGACCAATCCAAAGTACAAGCATTGGAGTCACATATGGAGAAGACTGAAGAAACAATGACAATTCTTAAGGAAAACCTTCAAATGACACAAACCAAGATGAAGTAACAAGAAGATCAACATCGAAGTGAAACACAATTTGAGGAGGGTGATTGGGTATTTTTGAGACTACAACCTTATACACACTGTACTCTCAAATAGAAGAAGAATAAAATTTAGCTCCAAAATTGTATGGACCCTATAAGATTATTTGCAAGATTGGAGAAGAGGCATATGAGTTAGATTTTCCTTCTTCTCACAAGGTTTTTCACATGTCTTGCTTAAAAAAGGTCTTGGGACAAACTATGCTAGTGCAAATAGAACTTCCAAAATTAGATGAAGAAGGGAAGTTGATTCTTGAACCAGAAAATGTTATAGATCAACATTCTATTTCTATTCAGAATAAAACCATTATGGAGTACCTAATCAAGTGGAAGAATATGTCTCTAGAAGAAGTTACATGGGAAAATGAGCAGTTCCTGAAGAAACACCCTCAATTACAAGCTCTGAGGGAAAATATTTTTTAAAGAGAGGGTCTATGTTAATGCCTCTAAGGCCCTATGTTAAGGTCCTAACACTCATTTATTATTAGTTTATTAGTTATGGTTAGGTCAAATTAGTGGTAGGTTACATCAAGCTCACTTTATCTCTTATTCATAATAAAGGAGATTCATTTGTATAATCATCTTGTCTTGTGTATTGGATATATTGTAAAAGGAGGTTTCTGTCTCAAAGTGGATTATTATTCATTGACTATTTTGGAGTTTGGTTCATAAAAATAAAATATTAAGGGTAGTTATGTTCATTAACTCTCTACATCAAGAGAGCTTCTTGGTACTAACAAACTTTGCCAATGAGTTTGCAACATTCTTCAAGGTATCAACCTTCTCCAACAACACTTTTTTTTGTTCAACCACATCTCTACCAAAATGGTATCACACATCAACATGCTTTGAATTAGAATGATAAGCCAAGTTCTTTGCTAGAAAAATTTCACTTGTGTTGTGACAACCTATCCTCAATGCTTTTTGAACAAAACCAATACCTGAATATAATCTTTGTAACCATATAGATTCATTACTTCCATGAGTAGCTCCCATGTATTCAAATTCTGTCGTTGATACAATGACTACGACCCGCCTCTATCTCACCCAACTGATTGTGCTACCAAATAGGTTAAAAACATAACCACTTCTACATCTTCTACGATTAAGATCTCCAACCCAATTTGCATCAACAAAACCAGGTATATTTATCTCTGTATGAGCTCCAGGTCTTCCTTGGTAGAAAAGTGCCACAAAAATGATTGAAGGCCCTACTTATAGTTGTCCAATGTTCTTTCCTTGGTTTTGTCATATACCTACTCAAAACTCCCACTATGTGAGCAATGTCTAGTCTTCTAGTACAAACCATAACATACATCAAATTTCCAATAACACTTGCATAGGGAACACATAAGATGTCTTGTACTTCTTCTTGTGTCTAAGGACACTAATCTGCATATAACTTTACACTTATAGGAATAGGGACCTTTACTAGTGTACATTTATATATATTAAACCTTTACAATATTGTCTCAACATATTTCCTCTTATTCAACCAAAGTTTCATGTTTACTCGACCTCTTTTAATTTCCATGCCCAAAATAAATTGTGCTGCACTAATATATTTTATATCAAATTCAAACAACAACTAAGCTTTGGAATCCTTGATGATTTCCTTGTTGTTTCCAATCAACAACATATCATCAACATATAAAAACACATAAATAAAATGATCACAAACTAGCTTGGAATACATACAATGTTAAACTTTGCTTCTTAAGAAACCAAGTCCCAATATATAAGTATCAAACTTTTCATACCAAATTTTTTGAGATTGTTTTAATCATAGAGGGACTTATTTAACTTGCAAACTATCTCCTTCTTTCCATTCAAAAGGTGAGACATTATTCGATGTTTGAGACATCCCCAAGAAAAACCCTTTCTCTACAAGGAATCTAGAGAATAGTTCCACTTCAGAATAGGGCTTAAGTGGAGATAGTTATTAGCTACAAATTCAAATATGCATTAACAACTAAGGTAAGGAAACATAAGGAATAATACTATGGGAGATGAGCATTTGGGTTTGGCCCTGGGTCACATAAATGTAAAATTAAGCCTAGTTAGGGGATTTTTTTATTTTTTATTTTTTGCAAATACAAAAGAACATGTAGATGAAGAATTTTACTCACACAAGTATCCATTAAAGAGGTACTTATAATAGGGAAAACCTCATAGAAAAAGAAGAAATGATTAATTTATCAACAAAAATAAGGGGAATGGATGCACCGCATAAGAAAGGAACTTCATAAAGAGAGCATTAGTGAAAAAGTATAAACCAAACATCATTCCAATATAGAGGACAATGTTGCAAAATGAAGATGTGGTAGGACTTCTACAAAATTGTCAGGCTAGTCTTTTGTTGCATCTAGTTCCAGGGGGAGGTCTTGGGGTCTTGTAGTATCGTGGGACTCTTCATTCATATTAAAAATCCACTTTTTTTTGGAATCCATACTAGTATGCACTCTTCATGTAACATCCCCAATTTTAATCCTTGTGAATTATAATGTAATTGTACATATGTGATTTAGGTTGGTGAGGCAGTATGGTTTGGGTTGGAGAGCATGTACTGATCAATATGGTCGAGGGTCGAGATATGTAAATTGTATATTGAAATTATTAATAAAAATAAATCGTTTGTTGTGATATGAGATGGTCTGTAATGTTGGGGGGATATGATTCCACAAGAGAGGAGGCTAAAGGGGGTACATGGGATTCCACATTCCTAATAATCCAAGCCATTTCATTATTAATGTTTACCTCCTTTGAATTATCGAACCCATCACTGAATACATGTAAGAGGTTGGAGGGAAAAGTCATATCACCAATTTATGATAGCATGGCTAGGTACAACCATGCTTTGGGAAACGTGAGAGTCACAACTTGCATGAAAGAAAAGGAAATTTGAGTGGGCATTGAGGATAGGTTTTACAACCATTTTTTGGGACAACAATAAGAGAGATTGGTGTTGGAAAGAGAACCATCCATGCTATGTATGGGAGAATCCATGAGAGGGTTGGGTTTATGCCAAGAATAAGGATGTATTCCTATAAATAATATTTCTTGCCAAGGAAATTGCTCAAGAGCACGTGGGTGGGCTACTGTGAGAACTCCTACAACAACTGAGATTTCCTGGAGTCCCTATTTGTGGTATTTCTTGGCCAACCTTGTGTTGGATCCCTTGAGGGAAGTGGGATAGCCTGAGGGATTATGTGGCATAGAAGGGGATCCCATTCCTTAGGTTGTGCAGGTTGAGGGGAAAGAGAGTCGATGGATTGGAATTGTTGTAGGAGTTAGAAAGCTGAGAATTGGGCTACGACATGGACAATGTGGCCAACCATGAGAGACATACCTCCTTTTCGATTCATAGCCCCAAATTGGGGGTGGATTGTTGTTGAGAGAAATGGAACCTAAAACTGGGAGGAACGTCCCTCGTATGCAACTAGTTGGTGATTTCTAAAAAGATAAGTGCTTTGTTATATTTTGTATGTTTAATTCCATTGTGCAAATGTTTTATTTTAATGATGTTATGTGTGCTTTGGTAGTTGCATTCACATTTTTAGAATTTTTTGGTAATGGTATGGGCATTTTATCATGATGCACAAATGCATTTTATTTGGGTTTGACAGGAAGGTATGTTACACTTCAAATCTTAGATCTTAATAAATATATAAAAAATTTCAACTACTATGGTCCAAATTACAATAAGAGATATCATTGGTTAAACATTCTTGATGATAGGTCTCTCCCATTGGAGGAGGTAATTATGGATGGAGCTTTTAATATGGTTTTAAAAAGGATTGGAATTTAGTGTAAAGGGGGCATATTAGATGCTCTAACATGATTTTTTTCTCACCTTTTTGAAGAGAAGGATTTGGTGGATGTAGAACCTATCAAGTTATCCCCTACCTAGAGGAATAAGAAAATTTGAGGGGAGACTCTTTCCAAATGACTGGATAGTTTTTTGGTATATGAGGACATGTTAGTGGGAGTATGAATATTTAGGTCCTAGGTAGGTGTCGAAGGCACCTCTAACCATTCTCCCACGATTCTAAAACTAATTTTTGACCCAAAGAACCCTCCAACACCTTAGAAATTTAATGTATTCTAGATGAACAACAAGGAGTTTATCAACATGGTCATCAAGGAGTGGCATTTTTTTGTTCCTGAAGTAGGAGAGTAATGAAGGGAGTATTCTATGAAGACTCTTGAGATAAGCTTATCTAGAATGAAGACACCAACTAAGGAGTGAGTTAAAAAATGATATAACGCTCAAGTAAAGGCACACATGGAGGAAATTGAATCTTAATTAGAGGTGTTTTATGATCCATTAAAGAGATGGCATGGCTGCAAGGATTTCCAAAAGAAAATGGAGAAGTTGGAATTGGAATGGTTAAGTCTTCTGACACGATAGAAGACTAGAGCCATTTGGGTTTAAAAAAGGGATGAAAATACTAAATATTTTCATTGGTTTTCTCCTGCAAAGAAGGCTCACAATACCACATGGGATATTAAGTAATGAAATGGGGTGGAACACACAAGTTATTAGGAAATAGTGAAGGCGAACACTTCTCATTACAATGATATATACACAAAACCAAAAAGGGCTAATGCTGTGGAAATTTTAGACATGTGATCCTACTTTGGCAAAATAGTCAACATTGAGAAAAAAAATAATAACTCCAACTGAAGAGAAACCAAAAATAGTGTTAGCCAACTTTAAACAGGACAAGGTCCTTGGGCCAAATGGGTGTTCCATTGATATTTTTTAAATCTTCTTGGAAACTTTAGGACATGATCTTCTTTATGCCATTGAAGAATCAATAAAGTCGAGAAAATGTTCAAACCCTTCAATTTGACATTGTAGGGAACATCCCCAAGGTAGATGACCCTCCTTCACTTGACTCTTATACACCAATTTGCAAAGGAGATCACATGGAAAACAAAACTAGAGGAAGAGTCTTAACCATTTCCTTCACACAATGTAATTCACTAATTAAGCTCTTAAAATCTTAGATTTTAATAAGAACAATGTTAGTGCACCCCCAATAAAGACAACATGTAAGTCCAAGAACTTTTGGAGTATAATTAATTGTCAATCACTCCTGCATTCTTTTCTAAAAATTGGGATTTCCAATCAACCATTACCCATAATATGTAGGGTTAGAGAAGTTAGGAAATCATAATGTATAACTGTTCAAGAAA
>SNQJ01S0104772.1:0-30140 GCA_010110895.2 Picea sitchensis
TAAATTTCGCTCATGGGCTAATTTTCCATGGTTTTTCCAAAAACAAGATTCGCTATTTTAAAAATGATTCGCCCAAATTTTATAGGATAAAATTATTTTACCTTAAAAATCGCCAAAATTTTATAAAAACTATATAAAATCCTTATAAGTTTGAATATTTTTACAAAAATATCGCCAATCATTTATAGTTAGCATATGAAGGATCAGTAAGATTCGCAAAGGTTTATACATTTTAAAATAAATTTCCATCCTTAAAATCATCTATGTTCCGAGGCAAGTCTCTTTTTACATTCAGCGATGAGCTTTTCTTCTCCAATTAAGAATAAGTCATCCACATATAGAAGTAAGATTACTGTCTCATTATTCATAATTTTGAAGTAGAGATTTGAGTTTTCTTTACTCTTGGTAAAGCCTAAGCTCGTCAGGAAACTGTCTATATGGACATACCAAGCTCTAGGATCTTGCTTCAATCCATATAAGGCTCTCTTCAATCTGCAGACATGATACTTACTGTCTTCAACCTCAAATCCTTGAGGTTGCTCTATATACACTTCCTCTTTGATGACACCGTTTAAGAAAGCTTTCTTCACATCCATCTGGTGCAGCTTCCACTTCATCTTAGCTGGAAGAGCTATGATGGTTCTAATCGAAGTGTATCTGGACATAGGAGTAAATGTCTCTTCATAGTCAATGCCTTCCTTCTGGGAAAAGCTATGAGCGACAAATATCACTTTATACTTCTCAATACTTCCATGAACAACATGTTTTATTTTGAAGAGCCATCTAGAGGATACCACATCTTTATTCTTCAGTCTGGGAACTATTTCCCATACTTTGTTCTTCATTATGGATTGGTATTCCTATGTCATGGCATCTGCCCATTCTTTTCTTTGAATGGCTTCTTCAAAGCAGGCAGACTCCTCTTCTAGGAGATCACGCATCAAATTCATATAACTGGAGAATGGCTTTGATATTTTCACTTGTCTCGTAGTTCCTTTGGGAACACCATATTTCTCTCCATCTTGAATAAGCTCTCTAGCCCAAGATGACTTTCTTTTATGGAGGATTTTCATCTGAGGAGGTTCTTTCACTTCTACTATATCATGGTATTCTAGAAGTTCCTCATCAGGGGAAGTTACGACTTCCCTCACTAGTTTTGTAGCTCTGGGAACCTCCCTTATTGTAGTATTGGGGATTATGGGTTCCTCTTCATATACCTCTTCAAGCTGGCACAATTTAGATTTCTTGAGTGCTACATCTTCATCAAAGGTCACATCCCTGCTGATCTCAATGTGATGTTGACCTGGTATATAGATTTTGAAGGCCTTGGAGACCTCACAGTATCCCACAATTATTCCCTTATTTCCTGAAGGGTCCAACTTGTTTCTCTTTTCTTTAGGTATATGAATAAACACTGGACAACAAAATATTTTGAGATGGCTTACCTCTGGATTCTTTCTGGTGAACATCTCTTCCGATTTCTTGAGCCCAAGTGCACTATGGAGCAATCAGTTCTGCACATAAACAACTTCCATTGCTACTTCTACCCATAAGCACATAGGAATATCTTGATCATGGATCATAGTCTTTACAACTTCCAGTATGGTTTTGTACTTTCATTTAGCTACACTGTTTTGTTGAGGATTATAGGGAGTAGTGAGTTCCCTCTTGATCCCAACATCTTTGCAGAAGTTCACAAACTCTTTTGAGGTTTATTCTCCTCCATTATATGACCTGAGTATCTTAATCTTATTTTTAGAAAGGTTCTCTATCAAGAATAATCATCAATGAATGATACATAGTATACATACCCACTAATGGAGGATGATGGCATTGGGCCACATACATCTGAATGAATGAGTTTTAGGACTCCTTCTGCCTTGTTGTCCCTCTTCAGAAACAGGTTCTTGATGTTCTTCCCTTGTGCACATCCTTTGAATATGCCTTCATGGTCACCTTTGAGTTCTGGTAAACCTGTGACCGCTTTGCATATGTATGGTAGTGCCTTATAGTTGATGTGAGATAATCTTCTATGCAAAGATTCTTCAATGGTGTGGGTCATGGAATCTTTTGAGTGACCCTTTGGCTCATGAAAGTCACCTTCTTCTCTTCCAATGATGATTGCTTCATTTATGGTCTCTTCTTTAGTACATTGCCTTCTGCAACCTTCACTATAGCTTCCTCAAGGTTATTACATGTGACCTGGAGCAGGGTCAACAAAAAAACAAGCAAGAATAATATCCCTCTGATAATATAAAGCAATAGCACGAACAATCATCACAATATCTCCTTTAGAGCTATCACTTATAATTTATCTGAAGCAAAGTTTAAAGGTAAGGAATATAATATGAAATGAGGTCAACACTCTCATAGTGTTGTGACCAAGAATTCTTCCATGGAAACCTAGAACTAACACACGAGATTTCTCCTAGAGGAGGTGCTAGTTGTATCAGGAATTTTTTTTACCTCTATATGCTCACATGCTATCAAGTATAATACTTTACAAAGACTGTTATCTCAACTATAGTCATCAACTTTTCATGTGTACCTTTGAATCTTATCAACTTGATTTAATCAAACCTAGAGACTTGTCTTCATGAAAAAGTGATTTCTTTTCTTCCAAGTCTCCTTCACTCAAGATGACGAGTGCTTTCTTTAACCTGTTTGTTGTACTAAGACAATATGCTATCTTGACAGAAGGTTAGTTTATAGGATAAGCTCTATGATCAACTTTTGATCCTTCTAATAATTTGATCATAGCTTCAACATGTAACACTGATCAATATAATGTCATGACAAATAGATGCATATCAGAGTAATCACACTTGGGTTGCATCATTCCTCTGAATGTGTTGGATCTTTAGATCCTTCTGGATCTATGGAAAGAGATCCCTTCTCCTGCAAATACTCTTTAAAGTTTAAACATTTAAACATATGTGAGTACATACCTCTGATAGAATTTATAGGTGGTGGCACCATATGGTAGCAACGGTACTCATTACCAACTCTTTAAAAACTTCAAGGGTGACTGCCACTAGTAGTACGACTGCTACTGCAACTTAGGGTTTTATGAGGAAACCCTATTTTTTAAAACTTTGAATTTTGAAATTATGATCTAGGGGATAAATGCGTTGAGTTGAGGTGAGTTAGCTGGTGCAGTCAGATTTATAAAAATCCAACTTTTACCCCCTCAAACTTGATCTACGGATTTCTGGACTAGTGCTTCTGGTTTTCTAATACTTCTGGTACTTCTGGTACTCTGGTTTTCTGGTACTTTGTGAAAAATAGGGTTTCACTTTTCGGGAGATATAGCCACTAAAAAGGTGCACTGAAGGTGCCAAAATGATGTTTGGGGGAGGGCGCACTTTTCTAGATGGTTTTGGGGCTGAAAAGATTCTCCATCAAAAAGCCCTAGTTTTCATGTATGGAAACAATGAAGTTTTTCACTTGTGAAAGATGCTTCCTTCATCTTGGCTTTGATACCATGTTAATGTTTAAGCCATTATTATAGATGTTTGCATTTCATTAGATTACAATAGCATAATCCAAGATCACTGAGAAATACACAATCACAAGAGACACAACATTTATCCTGGGAAACCCTCTAGGGGAAGAAAACCCAGCAACACTTCCTTAATATAGATAGCCAATACAATGCCAAGAGATCTCTTATGCTAATATAGAAATTCCTCTCCTAGATATGTGCCACTCTCTCTCTCCTTCTCCGGTAATAGATCAGAACTTGTCTCTCAAACTTAGCAAGTTAGTTGTATGTAAGTGAGGTGCTAGCCTCCTTTATTTATACAAGTCTGGCACATGTGAAGTGTCTCTTCACTGGAAAGGCCAACTTCTCAAACTAGGTGGTAAACCCACCTTTATTATATTTATGGGCTTCGTTAATATCTGTTGGGGCCGACTTCTTATTCTGTCTATTACAATTGTCTTTTGACCAATCCGCAAAAGGGGATTTGGTCCTATTACAATAACCGACATGATCAATCCACAATAGGGATTGATCCTATGAATAATATATCAATAATAATAAGAAAACTCTTTCCAGTTACAATATTTCAAATTCAAAACACTGGGAGTTCTTTGACTCCCAATCCCACTATAATTAATGTCACTCCGTCAACACATGTAGCCGCTACAGTTGCAGTGTCGAAGGCTTACACTGGTACTATGTCTTGACCCATAGTTAATGATTCATCTCTTGCCTCGAACCCTTTTAAGGGTTTTGGCCACTCACCGAGTTACAATGTTCATATCATATCCATGTCTTCTAGTCTGTTTTCTTATGGTATGCCTAGCTTCACCTCGCAGTTTTCAACTTCCATCCCAGCTGTTGGCCATAACGCTAGCCTTGGACTTGGGGTCACTACAGCTCCTTACACTCCTTTCCCATTTAGTGGTTCTCATATTCCCCAAGAAAATCCTAATGTAGGGAGTGTCCCTATTGTTAACCCTGGGTATAATCCTTCTACGGCTTGATGGAACAACCCAGATGGCAGACAAGTTCTGCCCTATATCCCTATCCTCTTGGTGCTAATTTTGTCCAATAATTTTGGCATGACGAATCCACTTCAATCCTTCAGGTTCCCACCTGGAGGAGGTCAGTCTTACACTTTGGCACTCCCCAACCTGGATCTAATCTAGTTGGGGGAAGTTTTAACAACCCCCAGATTGGATCTAATCCAACTGGGGGCAATTTTCATAACCCTTATCAGAACATTCCTGCTGGAATGATGCCCAATCCATATTTTATGAATCAGCTTGGAGGAGGGTCTTATAATTATGGACAAGGTTTTGGTCCTCAATAGAATCCTATATGGAACGTAGTTCCTAACACACAATCTTTCACGGGAGGATGGGATCAGGTGTCACAACCCCATATTCCCTTTTTGGCCACGCTTAATCTACTAGATTTGTCTAAACTAATGAATGACCCAGTGAGTCATGACCCCACATGGCCCCCTTTCCCTACCAAACTTCCATCAGACATTCCAAAGTTTGAAGGTAAGAATGGCGAAGACCCTGGTGATCACGTCACTAATTTTCACCTTTGGTGCTCATCAAATTCTCTGAACCATGATTCTATTAGGTTACGATTGTTTCAGTGCACTCTCATTGGAGTGGCATCAAAATGGTACATTGAGCTACCTAGGGGGACATATGGGTCATTCCATCAGTTGGTGCTAGCCTTTCTCAATCACTTTCAACTGTTCATTCATTATGATGTTGGTCTTGAACTTTTGTCAACTTCACGCCAGGGTACTGACACTCACATATCAGACCATATCCAGGATTGGTGTAGGCGAAGGCAGTTGGTTAAGACTCCTATACCCCCGACCTTTCTTCTAGAATCATTCCTAAAGTCTTTACATGCTCCTATTTCAAAGGACGTTGCTACTTCCTGGGTCTTCAGTAAGGAAGAATCTATCCTTAGAGCCCATCAATTTGATTTGATATATGCTCAGTCTGGGATGTTATACCACCTTCTTCCATACGCACCATGAACAAATCACGATCCTAGATAAACGCTTGGACCTCATGTCGATGGAATTGTAGGGTCCTCCAATGTAAAATCCACAGACTCGAAAATGAATTCTGTCGGAGGCCCAACTTTTTTTCAATCCTCAAAACCCATCCAATTGGTAGATGTACATTCCATGCAATCATTGAAAACCCCAAATGGTAACCAACAACTAGATGGGAATAAAAGGAAAGGTCAAAATAATCGTAAGGGTGGGAAGAATAATAATAATAAAACCAAGGACAAAGATGATAATGGGAAACAGAATGATAATGATGGAGAAGGCAAGAAAGAGAAGTGTAAGGTGAAGTTTCCTTGTAAACTTTGTACTGATGACCACCTTACCCACTTGTGCCCGAAACTTGTGGAGGCTGCGAGGCTTTTAAATCTATTGCCCACTGTGCTGATGAATCCATTCCCACACAACCATCACTTAGCCTTGAGTTCTTCAAGCACCGGAAATACATCTGGTGGAAATCAAAACCCACCATCGCAAGATGGTGATCGTGTTTGCATCAATATGGTTGATGTGAAAATTGATATAGCCACCCACTGTCGAGATTATATCTCTTCAAAAGCTAGTACCAGCCTAGAAGCTCCTCCTCCACCCCCGGAGATGAACTTACATATCAAGAAACCATAGCCACNNACCCATAACTACTCTATTGTTGAAGATCTGGGCCAAAGGCCTTATGTGATGTCAGCTTTCAAGGTACTCCAGATGTGTCCATCACAGAGGAATGCCTTACTCTTTGACTTAGGAGCTCTGGAACCTAGTGGCTCGAAAGTCATCAAGTTTAATGTCATGGACGTGAAGCCTCGATTACCCTACCATGTGGATTTTCAAATCCAAGTGGAGTATTCCAAGTATACTATCAAACGATTGGTCGTTGATGAAGGTGTTGCCACTTGCGTGATGTCCCTGGTTTGTTGGAAAGCTATCAGTTCTCCGACCCTTTCCAAGTCGTCGAACATGTTGACTACATTTGATGTTCATTCCTTTCACCTTCATGGTATTCCCCCCACCTTTCCGGTCCAGTTAGGTGGGAAGATGGTAGAGGTGGAAGTAGAGGTAGTTCATGCACCTCTTGATTATAACTTGTTACTAGGTCTCAATTGGACCTATGCTATGGTTGTTGTCGTATCGTCCATTTTACATGTACTTTGTTTTCCTCATCAGTGGGAGATCATGACGATCAAACATCTATCCTTTGCATACTCTAGTCCTAACGCATCTATTGGACTGTCGATCCCTATGATTGACAATGCTCAGCCGACAACTGAGAATATCAGTGTCAGAATGTATTCTTCCCTCATGTGTACTTTCGAATTCTTAGCACCAATTCACCATGTTTACACCATGTCTAGTAGGTCTGCTTCAGCAGAGATATCCATTCCTTTCTGCACTTCCTATTTTAGTGATCCTTGGACCCTACCTTCTCTAACTTCGTTGATTGAAGGTTAGTCACATGCTGGCATGGCTATGCCACTATCAGTAGTGGAGATTGCGTATCAAGCTATCCTTGACTCTTCCGTCGATCCCTATCCTATTACCTCACAGACGGACAAGGAAGATCCCATTCTTAGGCCCATATGGGCCACTTCGTCATCTTGTTCACATGATTTCTTAGATGAGACTTTTCCTTCGAACGAAGCCATCCTTGAAGTCATGAAATTTTCTGAGAGACCTTAGGACGATATGCATCATCGATATTATTTTCTCCCAAGTCTTGAAAGAATCGAGCAAGATGATTTTTGATATACCTTGAGTGAGATAGTCAGTCACGCCATAGTTCCACTTGATATGCATATTATTTATGCTGAAGGAAATATGGCAAGTATTTCTCCTACCATCTCGATTGACATCTCTTGTACCCCTGTAAAAATTGAGAACGTAAATATAGGTATGGATTGTTCGCCGGAAGAGATTCTGATCTACACCAACCTATTCAAAGAATTTCGAGATGCATTCACTTGGTCATATGAAGAGATTCCATGGATCAACCCTCGTATTGTTGAACATGAAATTAGAACTTATTCGGATGTTAAACCTGTTTGACAATGTCTTAGAGCTATTAATCCTAGGAAGGCCCCCACTATTAAGGCAGAGGTGGAGAAGCTACTTAATGTCGGCTTCATCTACCCAGTTCCCTTGGCCAAATAGGTATTCAACCCTGTTCTTGTCAATAAAAAGCAAGGAACCATCTGTGTGTGTACATACTTTCGCGACCTGAACAAAGCTTGTCCTAAAGATAACTTCCCCAGGCCTTTCATTGATTAGATTCTCGATGAGTGTGCGAGAAGCGAAATATTTTCCTTTATGGATAGATTTTCAGGATATAACCAAATCCAGATCAAACCTAAGGACCAACATAAGATGGAATTTATATGTCCTTGGGGTAATTTTGCATACTGAAAAATGCCTTTCAGCCTAAAAAATGTCGGAGCAACCTTCCAATGTGCCATGATTTTCTCTTTTCACAATCTCAAGAATATAGTCGAAGCTTACCTCAATGATCTTACTACTCACTCTTGCAAGAGAGTGGATCATGTCACACACCTTTAGTTGGTTTTTGAAAAATGTTGTTACTGTAGAATCCGATTAAACCCTCACAAATGCATCTTTTGCGTTAGGTCTGGACGTCTCTTAGGATTTTTAGTTTTCAAGACTGGGATCATGGTAGATCCTCTTAAGGTTGATGCAATACTTCAATTGCCTCCCTTGCACATGATTAGAAAACTTCAAGGTTTACAGGGGAAAGATAACTTTCTGCGTCGGTTTATAGTGAATTATTCCAATATCACTAAGGGTTTCATGTGCCTACTAAAGAAAGACACCACATTTATTTGGGATGAGCAAGCCCAAGAGTATTTCGATGCCTTAAATAAAGCCTTGGTATCAGATCCTCTGCTAAAATCTCCTGATTACAGTAGAGATTACTTGTTATATATTGTCGTGTACGAAGAGACGATTGGTATGGTTCTAGTTCAGGAGGATGATGAGATCCATGAGCACGTCATCTACTATCTCAGTCAAAATTTAGTCAGTTCTAAGCTTAATTACTCTCACGTTGAAAAGCTAGCTTTGGCTACCGTTCACGCAGTCCAATGTTTACGAAACTATATATTTCTTTGAAAAACTACTATAATCGTTAATGTTAATCCATTTCAATAATCCTCACTAGGCGTATCATAGGCGGGAAATATAATAAATGGATTTTCATCTTACAAGAATTTGATCTCAACTTTTCTTCAGCCAAGTCCAAGAAGTCATTAGTTTTTGCAGAGTTAATATTTGATTTCCCATGATTAGATGAGGATGTTATCCATGTCGATTCGTTTGTAGACGAACACATTTTCCTTGTCTCGTCATCTGACCCCTGGTATGGAGACATTGTTTTATATATTCAAAACTTGAAGTTTGCTCAGCATCTCTCGCAAGATGATCGACGACGAGCTAGATACCAAGACAAAAAGTGTACCATCGTCGGCGACACTTTTTATTGTCGAGGAATAGATAGTATCTTACATCGTTTCTTAACTCACGAGGAATTCAAGTTAGTCCTAAATGACTTCCACAAAAGGGCTTGTTGTGGTCACCTATACGGGCTTGCGACAGCCCAAAAAATCTTGCGAACCGGTTACTTCTGGCCCACCATATTTAAAGATTGCATTGAAGCGATTAAGAAGTGTCACCCCTGGCAGGTGTTCACTCAAAAAATGCACTCGCACCCAACCCCTCTTCACCCAGTCATTATCGTTGGTCCCTTCACCAAGTGGGGGGTATATTTCATCAATTGCAACCCAACTTCAGCTGGGGAGCATCAACACATCATCATGGTTATCAAATAATTTACCAAGTGGGTCGAAGCCATGCCTACTGTAAAATTCGATGGGAATATTTTTATAACCCTAATTTGCACTAGACATGCTTACCTGGCATCAAGCCATCTCAAATTCCTTCTTTGCCAAAACACTACTGAAAAACTCTTCTTAAAAACCCCTTTTATAAAGACCCACGCACCCTGCTCCATTACTGCATGCATGTACATGCTAGCTAACCCAAGACAGCCCATGTGTACCTACAAAATCATGGAAAAAGGAAAATTGTTGATGGAACACATAGCTTTGGGTAAGTTAACAAAAACTTTCGGCCATGCATGGCTGGTCACTAGACCAAATACCTAGCTTCTTCTAGCCTATAAAAGAAGGGTTAGGGGTCCCATTTGAAAAGAGGAGAATCATAGTAAAGAAACTATACCCGATTAAGCATTCCCTTTGTCCCAACCTTTAGCCATCCTTGTGCAAAGAGAAGTATAGAGAAAATCAGTTGGAAGACAGTGAAAGAGGAGCCTAGGACCAGGATCGAGGAGCAGTAGCTGACTTTATCATTGTAAGGTATCATTGTGAAGTTAATAAAATAATTTCTTTTCCCATCCTGCCATATGAGATTGTCATTATTGGAATATTTATTGTATGATTGATTAAATCTCTAACCTGTTAGTTCATAGATCAAATGCATGTGGAGTTCTTCTTTTGTCTTTAGTGAATGCAGGTCAGCATTGGGAGGAGAGTTGCAGTCAAAGAATGACCAAGTGTGAAAAGGGATCGACATCAAACATGAAAAATAAGCTATGTCAACTTAATCTCTTGAGCCTTGTATTTACATATGAGTAATGGGATTTAGGTATGGGATGATGGTAAAAAGTAAGAATATTTAGGTCATTTTTGCATGCATGANTTGGGTATTTTTAAGAACTGTTCTCATTTCTTGTTTTTAAAGTTTCTGCAAAAGTCTGAGCTAACAGAGATTCTAGTCTTCCATACCAGTTATCTTTGTTTCTGTGCTTGACTGCATTTTTTTTTTCAAGACCCACAGAGGTACATGTGGCCTGTATAAGGTCTGCATGCGTGTACTCATGCCCTACCTTCCCATAGCCCACGTGTACACGCTAGATGAGGAAGTGTCAGTTGTGTGTATGATTCCAGAAAATTTCTTTTAGAGAGGTAGTCATCCTCTCCCCTGTTAGAAACAATCCTTCTCAGGGGTTTTCTGAAACTCTTTCTAGTCTGGTTGTTTGCAGTCTATAACTTAGGTTTCACCTCAGATTGGTTTGTTCTATGAATTTTTGCTTGAATGGTTTTCCTTTTTTCTGTTAAAGTAAGTGTCTGAGTCTTCAAGAGATCCTGGTTCTCAGTACCAGTAGTCTCTGCCTGGGATGCATTTCTTGGCCTTTCATTTTTCCTAAGATTTTCAGAGATACATGTGTCCTATATAAGGCCAGCACGGATGTACATGCACCCTGACCTTACATAGCTCGAGTGAAAATGATTGTTGTTGAACTATCAGCAAGCGTGCCTGTGGAGAAAATTTTTGTTTAAGGAGAGGCAATCATCCTTTCCTTTGATAAGATTTATACCTCTTAGGTTTTTGGGTCTCTGTCATAGTGGTTAGTAACTTAGGTTTGATCACAACAATAACTTTCTTTTTCATTAAAAAGTTTTCCTTAAAATTTTCTTTTTATAGGGCTTTTAGACAAGTGTGAGAGTCTAGTTTTAATTTGCTTGTATGTTATTTTTAAAGTGACTCTTTGCGATCTGCGATTAGGCCATAAGTTTTCTTGGTTTTTACTTGTTGATATTTTTCCTTTTTTCTTTGTGAGCATTCAAATAAAAAAAAAAAACTTTTATTTCTTTGTTTGGTTAAATAGTGTTGTTTTGCATTAGTAACCGGGGAAAAGTCTTTGCTTTCATAAGTTATTGATGGTTTACTTATATCATAAGTAGATCGTAGTCAAGTGAAATATTTCTATGAGTTTGTTGTTCAAAGATCTTAGAAAAATTTTAGTTTGAAAAGTTGTTTAAGATTTGAGTCAAGAGAAGTTATTTTGTTTCCAATTTTCTATTTATTTTGCTTTCGTCTTTCAAACATCACTAATTTCACTTTCATAACCTTTGACTTAAGACAAGCCACAAAAATTAACGCTAAATCTAAAATTCATTAGACTTTTTATGTTTGTAGGGTCAACCAACTAGTTTAGGGTTAGGTCCCTGAATTAGGTTGGAGAGGAAACTCTTCAAGGCAATTAAATCAAACATTGGAGTCCGAGTTAGGGAGTGTCAAAGTACAGTATCGTGAAATTTATTTGGGACCCCCCTCTAATGCAGGGGATAAACACAAGGTCGCATGAAGAAAGGTAGTGGAGATAACCCCTCCAAAGCTGGACCAATCATAGTGGATAACACATATAGAGGGCTTGTCTTGGGATTCCATCGATTGCATTTGCCACAGAGCTTCGTGGGTCTCAAATCCATTCGAGGTCCTCAATTGTCTTCCGGACCACTTGCCTTCAATACCCTTGAAAAGTTTCGGGCTCGATACCCTGCTCATTGTGGTCTACCCAACTTTCAACTGTACCCGCCTGGTGACTGTTCGCACGCTGGCAACCTAGTTGCCTATCTTTTTAGAGACATACATAGGTGACTGCGGGGATATACCGCGATACCTAGGATAGACATCGGGCCACACTTTGCAGAGTATACCCAAAGGGTGCTTTCATGTTTTAGTTTCACTTGCATTGGTAAGTTGCTCTAGTGTTGGTTGTTGTAAATGTTCTTCCAACTAGTTTAGTGTTTGCTTGTTTTATCTTGGAGGGACCTTTTTAGTGTGTGTTTTTTTTTGAACAAATTGAAATCCCTAGTGTGTATTTGATCTTCTCACATAGTGGAGGATCACGAGCATTGCCAGTCATGAAGGCTTATGTGCCTATCACCGGTTACACTGGAGCAACCTCCACCACCACTAAGGCGAAAGCTAGACCAACAAGGGTATTTTGAAGCGACTGGGTCACAGGAAATTGTACCCGAACAACATCCAGAGGAAACAACCATTTTAGACCTTGGAGAAAAATCTCTTGGTCCATCTGAGACTCCAACCACTGATATTTTGGCACCCATCATCGTACCAATTCACCCTTACAAGTGCCAGACAGTGTCACACACAGAAATGAAAACAAATGCTACCACTTCTTCTGGGAATTCTTCAATTCCCACTACGGTTATCACCACATGGGATTTTCCACCTCCTAACCCACCGTCACCAATTCAAGACACCATGGTATCGACCAACTCTACCTCGAGCAGTGGTCCAATACCGTCTATGGTGGTGGCCACTACCCCTTTTACACCAAGTGCGACAGGCCCTCCGTTCTAATACAGGATGCCTAGCTCAGGTACAAGTCCTATACTTTCCTACTCCACTTTACAGAATTTAGGTATGGGGGCAGGGAGATCTAATTCTCCTTTGCAAGGACACATGGGGGGCACTTTAGCTCCTTTTAATTATTTCCCTTATAGGGGAGTTGATATACCTCCTTCGTCCCCTTCACTCGGTGGAACCCACTAGCAATCCATTGGGCCACCCATGCACCATAGTTTATTTGGAGCAGGGAGTCAAGGGCCACCTTCTCATAATATGTCGGTCAGTTTGACACCATTTTCTTTGTTCAATGCATTTGGTAACAATTCTTTCTCGTCAGTTGATTTCCCAACTAGGGCCAACCCCAATTATGGACAACCTATTCCTATGCAAGGTATTATTCCTGTACAGGGGGCAAACCCAGGAACTTCTTCTACATCAGGACCTTGGAATTCTTGGCAGGGATCAATTCCCTCGTTAGGAATGTCGATCTGGGGCAATTATTTTCACAACCAATGGAACCCCAGACAAGGTACTATGCCTATGCCCATGGAATTGGCATGGGGCAACCCTTCCCAAAGTCCTCCAAATGTAATGCACGCCCAACCATCTACGTCCTATTTTGGGAATCAGCCGATGATGTCTCCTCACACGTAGAATCCATACGCTGGTCATGGCCATGGTTTTTACCAGAACCCAGGCTAGCATCCGAAATTTTCCTGGCAACCCAGTGCCAGTCAAACTCCAGGTCCATTTTTCCATGGTTATCACCAACAACCCAAAATACCTTTCCTAGCAACCTTTCATTTGCCAGACTTGACAAGGTTGTTGAATGAACCTATCTGTCATGATCCGTGTTGGCCCCTTATGTCGACGAAGCTGCCTTCAGACATACCAAAGTTCGAGGCCAAGCCTAATGAAGATCCAGGAGATCATGTGACTACTTTTCACCTTTGGTGCTCGTCTAATTCATTAAAGGACGACTCTGTATAGTTTCGTTTGTTTCAACATACTCTCATTGGGAGTGCTGCAAAATGGTACATTGAGCTCGACTGCTCAAGATACTCTTCCTTTGGTGAATTGGCAATGGATTTCCTCAACCATTTCCAATTACGTGTGGGATACGATGCTGGCAAAAAATTGCTGGCCAATTTCGCATAGACAAAAGTAGACCATATCTCTAATCACATCTGAGAATGGACACACTGGAAGATTTTAATTAAGGTGCCAGTCCCACCAGCATTCTTGCTTGAGTGGTGTTATAACCCTAATTTGCACCATACATGCTTACCTAGCATCAGGCCATCTTAGATCCCTTCTTTGCCAAAGCACTGCTGAAAAAATATTTAAAAAACCTCTTTTATAAAGGCCCACACACCCTACTCCATTACTGCACACGTGTACACGCTAGCTGACCTAAAACAACCCACGTGGATCGACAAAAGCATGAAAAAAGGAAAGTTTCCAATGAAACACACAGCTTTGGGTGAGTTAACTGAAACTCCTGTCCATGCATGGTCGAGGATTCGTCCAAATACCTAGCTTCTTCTAGCCTATAAAAGAAGAGTTAGGGGTCCCATTTAGAGGAGGAAAAAGATAGTAAAGAAGTTCTACCCAATTGCATATCCCCATTGCCCCAACCCTTTAGCCATCCTTGTGAAAGAAGAGATACAAAGCAAAGAAGTTGGAGGAAATTTGAAGAGGAGTCCAAGATCAGGATTCACGGAGCAGTGGCCGATCTCAACATTTGTAAGTTGATTCATTCAAAGTTAATAATAAAGAAATTATTTTCTCGTCCCACTATATGAATTCTTCATAGTTCAGTAAATATATGTTTGAATCTCTAACCCATTAGTTTGTAGGTAAAATGCATGTGTAGTTTGTTGCTTGTTTTGTACGCAAGTCAATCTTGAGAGGATAGCTGCCAACAAGTGTTCAAGCGTGAGGAAGGATCGACATCGAACATCCAGAACAAGGTATGTTGGTCTAACCATGTATTTGTTGAAAAGGAATGGGGTTTAAGTCTGGGGACGAAGGTAGAAAGTAGATTTATTTCGGTCATATCTGCATGCATAAGATAACCCTATTTTCTAGCCCGTAAGTGGATTTCCCTCACAACAAAATTGGTGACCATACTAGGGAAGTCTCTAGGCTTCCTAGGAGTATTTTTGGGTAGTTTTAAAAGACTGGTTTTCTTGCCTATATTTTAGTTTCTATAAAGTCTGTGCTAGTAGAGAGTCTGGTTTCCCATACCATCTGTCTCTGTTATTTGCTTGACTATGTTTTTTCGAAACCCACATAGGTACACGCAGCCTGCATAAGGTCTGCACATGTGTACCTACGCCCTACTCTCTTACAGCCCACGTGTGAACGTTAGCTGAAGAAGTAGCATAGCATGTAGATTCCAGAAAATTTTTGAGGAAGTCATCCTCTTCCCTGTTATAATCAGTCAATTTCAGAGGTTTTCTAGAACTATGTCTAAGTCTTGGTTGTTTGCAATCTTATCTCAGATTGGTTTGTTTTACAAATTTTTTCCTTTCATTGTTTGTTTTTTCTGTTAAAAAGAGTGTCTAAGCCTTCAAGGGATCCTAGTTCTCAATATCAGTGGTCTCTTCCTAGTTTGGATTGTCTGTGTTTATTTTGTTTCATATTTTTAATTATACACGTGGCTTGTATAAGGCCAGCATGCGTGTACACGCCCTCTGGCTTTACACAGCTCACGTGCACACGCTTGCTATTGGATTGTCAGTGGTGTGCTTGTGCAGGATAGTTTTTGTTGAGGGTAAGGAAGTCATCCTTTCCCTTAATAAGAGTTATACCTCTCAGGTTCCTGAATCTCTGTCTTAGCAGTCAATAGCTTAGGATTAATCTTAGCCTTAGCTTGCTTTTTCTCATTTAAAAGTTGTCATAAAAAAACAAAAAAAAAAAAATTAGGGATTTTAAACAAGTGTGAGAGTCATTTTTTAAGTTGCTAGTGTGTGATTTCTTGAAGTGATTCTTTGCAATCTGCGATTAGACTAGAATTGTTTTTCTTGGTTTTTTACTTGTTGGTATTTTTCCTTTTTTCTTTATCATCATTTAAATAAATAATAAAAAAAATCTCTTTCATTTTCTTGTTTGGTTGAAAAGTGTGATTTTGCATTAGTAACCAGGGAAAATTCTTTTATTTCATAAGTTCTTTGCAGTTTACTTAGATCATAAGTAGCTCGTAGTCGAGTGAAATTATATTTTGAGTTTGCTGTTAAAAAATCTTAGAAAATAAAAAAAAAATGAAAAGTTGTTGAAATTTTGCATTAAGTGAAAGTTTTTGTTTCTGGATTTTTATTCATTTTTACTTTCATCTTTTAAACATCAATAGTTTCACTTTCATACCCCTTGACATAAGATAAGCCATAAAATTAATGCTAAATCTAAAATTTATTAGACTTTTATGTTTGTAGGGTTAACCAACTAGTTCATGATTAGGGCCTTGGATTAGGTTGGAGAGGAAACTCTTCAAGGCCATTAAAATCAAACATTGGAGTCTGAGTTAGGGAGTGTCCAAGTCCAGTATCGTGAAATTTATCTGGGACCCCCCTCTAACACAGGGGATAAACATGAGGTCGTGTGTAGAAAGGTAGTGGATATAACCCCTCCAAAGTTGGACCAATCGTAGTGGAGAACACATATAGAGGGATTGTCTTGGGATTCCGTCGATTGCATTTGCCACGGGGCTTCGTGGGTCTCGAATCCATTTGAGGTCCTCAGTTGTCTTCTGGACCACTTGCTTTTGATACCCTTGATAGGTTCTGGGCTCGATACCCTGCTCATTGTGGTCTACCTGACTTTCGACTGTACCCGCCTGTTGACTCTTCACGCCCTAGCAACCTAGTTGCCTATATTTTTTAGGGACATACACAGGTGACTGTGGGGGTATACCGAAGTACCTAGGATAGACATCAGGCCATGCTTTGCAGAGTATACCCAGAGGGTGCTTCCATTTTCGATTTTCACTTGTACCAGTAAGTTTCTCTAGTGTTGGTTGTTGTAACTATTCTTCCAATTAATTTAGTGTTTGTCTGTCTTATCTTATAGGGAGTTTTTTAGTGTGTGTTACTTTTGAACGTTTAGACTACCCTAGAGTGTCTTTTATATTCTCACATAGTGGAGGATCATGAGCTCCACCGGTCATGAAGGCTTCTTGGCCTGCCTCCAGTTACACTGGAGCCACCCCTGCCAGCATTAAGGTGAAACCTAGACCAACAAGGGTCTTTTGAAGCGACCGGGTCACAAGAAATTGTGCCTGACCAACATCCAGAGGAATAGACTATTTTGGACCTTGGAGTGAACACTCTTCGCCCAGCTAAAACCCCAAACACTGATTTCTTGGCACCTTTCATTGTACCAATTCAATTTTATGAGAGCCGGACAATGTCGCACATAGCAATGGAAACAAATGTTGTTACTCCTTCTGGGAATTCTTCAATTCCCACTACGGTTGTCACCACAGGAGAGTTTTCACCTCCTAACCCACCATCATCAGTCCGAGCCACCATGATCTCGACCACCTCTACATCGTACAATGGTCTGATCCCATCTTTGGCCACAGCCACAACCCCTTTCACACCAAGCGCGATAGACCCTCCATTCTCATACGAGATGCCTAGTTCGGGTACAAGTCCTATACTTTCCTACTCCACTTTACAGACTTTAGGTCTGGGGGCAGGGAGCTCTAGTGCTCCTCTAAAAGGTCACATGGGGGGCACTCCTACTCCTTTTAACGCTTTCCCTTACGGAGGAGGTCATATACCTCCTTCATCCCCTTCACTCGGTGGCTTGCATCCACAATCCGCCAGGAAACCTACACACCATAGTTTATTTGGAGCAGGGAGTCAAGGACCACCTTCACATAATATGCCAGTAGGTTCGACACCATTTTCTTTGATCGGAACATTTGGTAACAACGCCTTCTCATCAGCCTCCTTCCTGACTAGGGGAAATCCCAGTTTTGGACAACCTATTCCTATGCAGGGTACTATTCATGCACAGGGGGCAAACCTAGGAACTTCTTCCGCATCAGGGCCTTGGAATTCCTGGTAGGGATCTGTTCCCTCATCTAAAATGCCAATCTGGGGTAATTTTTCCCACAAGCAATGGAACCCCAGACAAACTACTATGCCTATCCCCATGGGACCAACATGGGGCAACCCTTCCCAAAGTCCTTCCAATGTAATGCATGCCAAATCATCTATGTCCTATTTTGTAAATAAACCGATGATGTCTCCACATATGAAAAATCCATACGCTATCCAGGGCCATGGTTTCTATCAAAATCCGGGCCAGCAACCAAACTTTTCCTGACAACCTGGAGCCAGTCAAACTCCAAGCCCCTTTTTCCCAGGTTATCACCAACAACCCAAACTACCCTTCCTGGCGACTTTGCACTTGCTAGATTTGACAAGGTTGTTGAATGAACCTATCTGTCACGATCTATGTTGGCCTCCTATGCTGACGAAGTTTCCTTCAGACATCCCAAAGTTCGAAGCCAAGCCTAACGAAGATCCAGGAGATCATGTGACTACCTTCCATCTTTGGTTCTCATCTAACTCATTGAAAGACGACTCTGTACAGTTGTGATTGTTTCAATGTACTCTCATTGGAAGTGCCGTGAAATGGTACATTGAGCTTGATCGCTCAAGATACTCTTCCTTCGGTGAACTGGCGATGGATTTCCTAAACCATTTCCAGTTACCCATGAGATACGATGCTGGCACAGAGCTTCTCGCTAATTTCAAACAGACAAGAGCGGACCATATCTCTAATCACATCCGAGAATGGAGATGACAGAAGAGTTTAATTAAGGTGCCAGTCCCACCTACATTCCTACTTGAGTGGTTCCTTAAGTCTTTGGTCCCGCAGTTATCCAAAGATGTTGCGACGTTGGGAGTATTCTCCGAAGAAGATGCCATCATGAGAGCTCAACAATTTGAGCTCATCTATTCTTAGTCCGGTTTATTATATAACATCTTTCCAGATGTGCCACGCTCAATACTTGATAAAACTAGATAGAGAGTTGGACCACATGCCAATGGTATTGTTGGTTTAGCACAAACAGAGCCCACTGAGCAATTGACGAAGCAGTTGTAGTAGTTATCTATACAACACACAGTAGCCAGCCAAACTCCTACTTTGGCTGCTCCCCCTACCAAAATGTCAGAGGTAAACATAGTGCAGTCGACTAACCCAAAGGCCACCCAGCAGCCTGAAGGAAAGAAAAAACAACGAAAGAAGGGTAAAGGGAATAAAAAACCTACTGATAATTTTGGTGGGGACAACACTGAGAAACGAAAGGCGAGGTATCCATGTAACTTGTGCATGGAAGACCACCCGACCCATCTATGTCATCGACTTGCAGAAGCCCAAAAGTTTGTGATGTAGCAACAGCCTGCTGTGTTGACCAATCCATTTCAACATGGGAAAAATCTAACCCAAGCCTCTGGAAGCACAGAAGGGGACAACCAAGAACCCTCTCCGCCTGTGAACAACTCCGCATCCGCAAACGTATATATGGTGAGGGGTGATGCTTTTATATCGACTAGAGCACATGACTATAGTAAACCAAGAACTTCTAAGAAGGGTAAAGAAGCTGAACTCCCATCTCTTCCTCTACAGATTGAGAAGACATTGGGTGAAACAATGACATGCATTCCCAAAGGCGCATTCAAAAAATATTCTCATAAACCAAATGCAAGGGCCACCCAGAACTACTCCGTGGTGGAAGATTTATCACAAACCACTTGTGCGATGTCCACTTTGGAGGTCCTCCAAAGCTACCCTTCCCAGAGGAAATCCTTGTTAACCACTCTAGGATCTACCGATACTTGTAATCTGGGTACAATCATGTTGGATACAACTGACTTAAAAGTTCATCTACCTTACCGCGTAGTGTTTCAGATAGTAGTATCTTATCCCATGAAAACTTTTACTTAGAATATCTTTCGTACAGTGGTTTATGAGGGTGCCTCGACATGGGTTATGTCGTTGGCATGTTGGAAGGCCATTGGCTAGCTTGTTTTGTCTCTGTCACCTACTCTCCTCACCACTTTTGACGGTCATTCGTTCCGACCACATGGTATCATTCCTTCTTTCCCTGTGCAGTTAGGAGGGAAGACCATGTGTGTCGAAGTAGAGGTAGTCGATGCTCCCCTCGACTATAACCTCTTGTTATGAAGGAGTTGGACTTATTCCATGCAAGTTGTGGTTGCTACAGTTTTCCGGGTCTTGTTGTTTCCACACGAGGGTCGAATAGTGACCATCGATCAATTGTCTTTCTCCAGACCTGACCCTACATTAGAGGCATCCACAGTCCCGATGATTGATAATCCTCAACCAGGTGTCGTCAACATAGGGGTTGGTTTGTGCCCATATTTGATGGGTGCCTTCGATTACCTGTCGCCTCAAGGCAATATCAAGTTTATATCCAATCACCATAAGGTTGAAATTTTTCAAGTTTCGTCGTTCCACACGACTTACTTCGTCAATCTGTGGATACTTCCTTCCCCATCGACCACGATGGATGGGACAGGGCACCTGGGCATGTCCATGCCCTTGTCTATAGCTAAAGTAGCATACTCTTTAGTCCAGCAAACTTCATCCCACACTGATCCAGCTCTTGCACAAGAGTTCGATCCACTTCTAGAGCCTATTTGGGCTCAGGGTTCTCTCGCTCACACCGATTCATTAGACTTAGTATTGCCCTCTGATGAAGCAATAATTGAAGAAATGACTAGTCCGAATAAACCCTGGGAAGATATTCATCACAAATCATACTTCCTCCCAGAGTTAAGCCGAATTGAATCAGGATAATTCACCATGACTATGACGGGAGATCGGTCTTGTCCTGTTAATCCCTTAGCTACACATGAGGTTTATGTTGAGGGTAATATGGAAACTATTGATGAAACCTTACCGATCAATATCTCCTGAAACCCTGGCATCATGGAGAATGTTTTTGTCGGAGCTGACTGCTCCCCCGAAGAGATTCAAATCTACACAGATCTTTTCAAAGAATTTTGCGACGTATTTGCCTGGTCTTATGATGAAATGCCACGTATCTATCCAAAAATAGTTGAATATGAAATCACAACGTATATTGATGCCAAGCCTATTCGAAAGAAGATTCATCCAGTTAATCCTAAGAAACCAGCAACCATTAAGGTTGAGGTTGAGAAATTGCTAAAAGCCAGGTTTATCTATCCTATCCATTTGACCCAATGGGTGTCAAATCCTGTGCCGGTCAATAAAAAACAAGGCACGATTTCGTGTTTGTACTGAATTTCGTGATTTGAACAAGGCATGTCCCAAAGACAATTTTCCCACACCTTTCATCAACCAGATCATTGATGAATGTGCGGGTTACGAAGCCTTTTCTTTCATGGACTATTTTTCAGGATATAATCAAATACAAATAAAACCCGAAGTTCAACACAAAACGGTATTCATTTTTCCTTGGGGTACATTCGCGTATCGGAAGATGCCTTTTGGTCTTAAAAATGCTGGAGCAACTTTTCAGCGGGCCATGTCCTTTTCTTTTCATGAACTCAAGCATATATTCGAGGCCTATTTAGATGATTTAGCATCTCGATCTCACAAGAGAATGGATCATCCCACACACCTCCGACTTATCTTTGAACGTTGTCACTACTTTCAGATTCACTTGAATCCAAACAAGTGCAGATTCTATGTAACGTCAGAACGATTGTTAGGTTTCATAGTGTCAACAACATGGATCATGGTCGATCCTCTCAAGGTTAAGTCAATAATTCAGTTTCCCCCCCCACGCACAATCCTTCAACTTCAGAGTCTACAGGGCAAGGAAAATTTTCTAAGACGTTTTATCACTAACTACGCCGAGATCACCAAGGTATTTATGCGCTTACTTAAAAAAGACATTCCTTTTTGTTGGGATGATGATGCTCAACGCTCTTTCGTTGCATTGAAACATGCACTCACAACTGCCCCTGTGCTTCGGCCACCTAACTATAAAAAAGATTTCTTATTATATATGATTGTAGCAAAGTCAAGCATTGGCATGGTCTTAGTTCAAGAAGATGATTTGTTCACCGAATATGTCATCTATTACCTGAGCCGAGGCCTCGTAGGACCAGAACTCAATTATTCTCATATCGAAAAACTTGCGTTGGCAGCAATCCATGCTATTCAATGGTTCTATAATTATGTTCTATTTCACAAGCCCAATGTCATTGCTGTCATGAATCCATTTCAGTACATGTTGACATGATGGGTAATAGGCAGAAAAATCAGTAGATGGATAGTCGTCCTCCAGTATTTTGACTTAGATTTCATTTCAGCGAAGTCCAAAAAGTCACTAGTCTTTGCGGAACTTATTTTGGAACTTCCATTTGAGTCAGGTGATCTTGTGCCCAAAGAGTTTCCTATCAGAGGAGATCTATTTTTGATTACCTCTTTGGATCCTTGGTATGGAGATATACTTATCTATCTCTAGACTTTGAAGTGCCCCACCACTGCTTCTCATGATGAGTGTCGACGCATACACCATCAAGATAAGAATTATCTCATACTCGATGATACATTGTATCAGAGAGGTGTAGACTGCATCCTACGTCGATGTCTCACTCATAAGGAAGCAGTTATTTGCTTAACGATTTCCATACCAGAGCTTGTGGCAGTCATTTGTCTGGGTTGGCAACAACCCAAAAGATTCTACGAGCAGGTTACTTCTAGCTGACACTTATCAAATATTGTATCGAATCGGTCAAGAAGTGCCACCCATACCAAATCTTCTCTCGGAAGATGAGGGCCCATCCTGCTCCCATGTTTCCTATCATCACAGTTGGTCCCTTCACCAAGTGGGGGATTGATTACACTACATGCAACCCTCCTTAAACAAGGGGGCACCGCTATATCATCGTATATGTAGACTACTTCACAAAGTGGGTTGAAGTTATGCCAATGTTTAAAGACGATGGAGAGACTGCAACTCTCTTTTTATTCAATCAAATAATAGCAAGGTTCGACATTCCAAGGGAGATTGTCACTGACCATGGCAGTCACTTTCAGAACCAGATGATGACTTAGTTGACATCAAAGCTTGGGTTACAGCAAGAACATTC
The DNA here is from genome assembly GCA_010110895.2 of Picea sitchensis. NCBI lineage: Eukaryota > Viridiplantae > Streptophyta > Pinopsida > Pinales > Pinaceae > Picea > Picea sitchensis. The sequence goes on from SNQJ01S0104772.1 coordinate 22,865, forward strand.
ATCACCCTACTACCCCCAAGCAAATGGGTAGGTGGAAGGTGTAAAAAAAACTCTTAAGACTATTCTACAGTGAACTATCAACTCTGCCAAGTCAAATTGGCATTTGATGTTATACTCGACATTATGGGCTTACCGAACATCTATTAAGACTGCAACCAGTTTCTCACCTTTTCAACTCATTTATGGGCTAGAGGTAGTCTTTCCCATCGAATGTCAGATCCCATCTCTAAAATTGGCAGTACAATTATTGCCAGACACTTCTCCACTTGAAGAACGGTTAGTATACCTTGAGAATCTCAATGAGCAGTGTTGTGATGCGGCCCTGGCCAATGAGGCTCACAAACATAAGGTCAATTTTTAGTATGATAGGTCCATTCATCCTCAGATTTTCTCTAAAGGTGACCTTGTCCTGGTTATGATCAAGATAAGGAGCCCCTGGGGACAGGAAAATTCAAACCCATGTAGTTCGGACCCTTCATCATAAAAGAGGTTTTAAAAAAGGGTGCTTATCGTCTAGTTGATTTTGAAGGGAATGCTTTGGTGGAGACTAGAAATGGGCTCTACCTCAATAAGTATTACTCATAAGAAGGTCACTATGGATAACTTTTGTAACATATGTATAATCTTTGTACTATTACTTTTTAGTTTCTTTTAGTGTTATGGATGTGTTGTTGATGTTATCTTTCGTCACTATGGCAGATGTCAAGTGATTCCAAGGTGTTCGTTGGGTATGCAAACGGTGCTATTCAACACACTCGGAGGCTTGCCTCCGCAGCTTGGGTAATCTTTACACCTCAAGGCCAGTTATTATCTTCCGGAGGTATATGCCTAGGTGACACCACAAATAATGTTGTTGAGTATAGTGCAGTTATTGAGTTGCTTCATGATGCTTTTTCACTGGGTATCTCTCATCTCCAGGTCTATCTCGACACTCAACTAGTTGTGTCTCAGTTAAACAGAGTATACCAGGTTCATGATCCAACCTTACACCAACGATTCCTTAGGGTACATCTCTTAGAACGAAACTTTGATTATATTACATATTTTCATGTTCCTAGGAGATTAAACCAAGTTATAGATACTCTAGCTAATCAAATTTTAGATTGACATCTTGCACACATATGAAACACTATTAACATAAACATGTAAATAAATTTTTTTGCACACATGATCCATAAGACACAAAAGACCAAAAAAAAAAAAAACATTTATAATATCATAAAGTCACCAGAGTACACTGATGGACACAAGCGCCTCAAAAATAGGACCAATAACGAGTCACAGGGCTTATGCCCTCAAAAAATATATACAAGTAGTGCTCATGGCACGTCAAAATGTCTAGCTAAAGTCGGGGCCTGTGGGCCCTATTATACTGATCCACAGCGTTGGCTAAACGCCAAAACAACCGGACCCAGTTCCGTAATGCCCCCACTACATGAGGCTTCATAGATGATGGCAGGTCCTCAATATCTTCCATCAGGACCGTGCGAGTGAGCGCAGTAAAGTTATGCTTGACTCATCTCAATACCCTCTCAGCCTCCCTAGCTGGAAGATATCCTGCTATTGTTGGTCCCCCTGCGACGACAGGTGCAGCCCCTGTCCGAGGACAATGCCTGTTCCTAGCATAGTCAACAGGTTGCACTGGTCCTACATATGCACACAATAAACACGTATCCGTCAAATACTCTGGAATAACAAAAAAAAATGATATATATAACAAAACAACATAAAAATAGCATATGTTTAAAACACAAAAGAAAGCTACAAAGGTGGATATTTACCCATCCCCCCTCACTCCTTACCAAGAGGTACTAGTATCTTAGGGTCTCTCGAGAAATCAATCCCGGCATAGGGGTAATCCTCTATAACCGGGATCTGTCGTGACAACCATGTGAAGAATTCATCATCAAAGGACTCATTGGTCCTTCTGCCACCCTTTCGCGGCAGTAATATGACCCATCTACACACAACAGGAAGAGAGACTTGATGTCCTCATACCACTACTCGAGGACTAAAACTCAGAACTCTCTCAAAAAAGAATGAACATAGAATGGTCCCGAACCCGAAGTTTCTATGTGTCCGCAAACGACAATCTTCCAACTACCTTTTCATACACTCGAGCAATGTGGTACTCCAATCAAAAACTTTTGCATTTAAGCATTGGACTGCACAGTTCATCTGTGCATGGGACGCCTGATGTAGAGCCGCAGAACTAGTAATTCACCCAATAAGCAATACTATCGCCTGTAGCGATAAGTAAGTGATCTTTCTTATGGGAAACTACATGCTCGAGAGTTCTATATCATCTGCACAGTATATACCTATCAATTCCGCTATGTTATGCGGCCCCAAAGGAAAAGTCCAGAAGTTGATTGGTTCCCCTCTCCTAGAGAGGCTAGTCAAAAAGTAAATGTCCTCAACTGTGGGCACTAGTGACTACCCCTCTAACATGAATGCCTCTGCATCTGGATGCCAGTAGTCAATCAAGGCATTTAGTAGCCTAGGTTGTGCCTGCATAAAAGGACATAATAAAAACTTGAGTAACCCACATTGCATCAAAGTAGCCACAGCATTGGGGTCTTCCCCGACCAACTCACTAACCTCTTCATGCTCTCTTTCTCTCTAGTGGACATACATCCTACAAAACACCAAGGATTCAGGAGGGTTAACCCTTGATTTTGAAGCCTTTTTCATTCAATAAGGGGGTCCACACGTGCTGTAATGGCGACAATCGTGTGTACATGCGTCTTGTCCTGAGACAACCTACATGGACCTAGGGCCGACCTTTTAAAGGTCGATGCCCCACTAAAAAATGAAACCCAATGCAAAAATAAAGACATAAAATGAAAGATAAGAGAGTTTGTACTTACTTGGTCCAGACAGAAGTTCGTTTCGTCCACTGCAGCTCTTGGAATCACCGCTTTTGACAAAGGGGGTCTTTTGTCTCCAAAGTCAATTTCCAAATCAGCAATGGTGATAATGAGCTACCAGCTTCTATTTATAGACTTTTTGGTCTCTTTTTGTCACTTTTTTGGCCTCCCTTATCATTTTCTTTATACCAAAAACCATTTAGAGTGATTCAGGAGTTGCATAAGAGGGATATGATCGGGTATTGGGACAATTTTTTTTGAGTTTTGAGTAATTTTTTACGGTCCATGGAAAAAACAAATCGACGATCAACTTGAGCATATAGGTTAGGTTTCTACCCTGAATTTTGTATATCGTTGTCTTTTTCCTTTTCCATAGGATCGATCCCATCAGGTTGTGACACAAAACCATCATAATTTCTTTATAAGTTTCAAGACTTGGTGGTAGAGCTTACCAGAACATGGATGCCCTAGGTAGATCCTGGTTGCATTATAGTATCCATGTTGTCTCTAAAACACTATAGGCTCAGGAGTCCTTGTAGTTTTTCCTGAATACGAATTTGAGCTTCATTTGCATGCTTCTTTTTCACTCTTTACCTCACCCTCAGGACTCCCAAAAAATAACAAGTCTTCTTTTCATCCCTTTTCAGACCCTCTACACATGAAAAGATTGCCAAGCGATCTTATGGCCTTTCACGCTCGTTAAACTGAAATTTGAAGTCATGTTTGTCTGACGGTAGTTTACCTCTTTTCCGGTCTAGACGGTCAACTGTACAAACAAAGGTATACTCTATGGAACTTCAGTTCTTTAAAAGAGTACTCTCAGGTATAATTTTACCCCTTTTTCGGGTCTGAGGGACTAAACTTACGAAAAAGGAACCCCCACGGAGTCCATAGTTAAGCTCTTTTCAGACTCCCTAAAATTGAAAAGATCGTCGAGTGACCTTATTATTTCACACTTGTTAAATTGGTCCAGAATAACATTCCTAACGGAGTCCATAGTTAAGATTTTTTCAGACTCCTTAAAAATGAAAAAATGGTCGAGTGATCTTGTCCTTATCACACTCGTTAAAATGGTTTTGAATAGACGTCTTGTCGGTGCTACTTTACCCCTTTTTTGAGCCGACTAGACTATTTTCGAAAAAGGTACCCCAATGGAGTCTCCTTTTATGTTTTTTCAGACTCTCTAAATATGAAAAACCATCGAGCTTACCTTCTCTAGGCTCATTAAACTTACATCAAAGGACATTACCATTGTGTGTTTTGTTAACCGCATTTGCATACCTTATACGCCAGCCTTGTAGCAGTTTTCTTCTGCATCTTAACACCCTTGGCCCCCAAAGGATTTTTCCCGAGTATCATCATTTTGAACATTAGTCTTGTCCTTGTGCCTTGAACTTGTATGTTTGTAACACTCATTCCTCCATTGTAACATAACATCCCTTTATTCTTTTTTCCAAAATTATTGAAAAAGACAAAAAAATCAAATATACCCCAAAAAGAGGAAGGGAAAAGTATTTTCTTTATTGGCAGCATAATGAGTCTCCCTTGGATAAAGCACATCTATCTATTTATTCATCAAACTATGGGATGTAATACAACCTTAGGAAGTTTTTCTCGCTACATAGAGTTGTGTCCTCCTCCATTTGGTTATTTTGCCAAACATATGGAGAGTTTACGTTGCCTCCTGCTTCGTAGACTTATGATTAATGCCATGTTTCCTAAGTCTCATAATTTGTCATGTTTTTGTCCAAGGGAAGTTTCTACCAAGCCTGAGTTGGCCCCTTTGCAATTTGTCTCTTGCCCTCATCCCTGGCCATCCTGAATGTCCAATCAAGTCCTTCTTCAAAATCAATGAAGCCTTCAGTCTGATCATCAAGAATATCTAGTCCATGACTGACGAGCCGTCGAATACCTCTGGGTAGTGAATTCATACACTCATATTACACTCCTACCTTGAGTTTTGAAGATTTTGAAGTTGTTTCTTGAGCTTTGAAGATCTCATCTCCAGCCATCAGGCCGTATCAGCTTCTAGAAGATGGATACTCCATATGTATATCTATTTGATTTCAATATGTAGCTTCGCTGTGTATTGTTCATGGCTACACTTTATATAGTTATTTGACATGGAGCTACAGTGTATTTGATTGGTAGCCATGATTCTATTTTATCCTGAGTATGGGTATGCCTACCTCGGTGAGACATTTTTTATTTTGCAGATGACGCTTCCTGGTTCCTGGTCCCTGGGCTCACTTGATTGACACATCAGTAAATATTGGTAATGTATTTCGGCCATCAGATGCTCTTCTGACCTCACACATTAGGGGGAATCTGTTATAACCCTAATTTGCACCATACATGCTTACCTGGCATCAGACCATCTTAGATCCCTTCTTTGCCAAATCACTTCTGAACAACTCTTTAAAAAACCTCTTTTATAAAGGCCCACGCACCCTACTCCATTACTTCATGCGTGTACATGCTAGCTTACCTAAAACATCCCACGTGGATGGACAAAAGCATGAAAAAAGGAAAGTTTCCTACGGAACACATAGCTTTGGGTGAGTTAACTGAAACTCCCATCCATGCATGACCGAGGGTTTGTCCAAATACCTAACTTCCTCTAGCCTATAAAAGAAGGGTTAGGGGTCCCATTTGGAGGAGGAAAAAGATAGTAAAGAAACTCTGCCCAATTGCATATTCCCATTGTCCCAACCCTTTAGCCATCCTTGTGCAAGAAGAGATACAAAGCAAAGAAGTTGGAGGACATTTGAAGAGGATCCCATGACCAGGATTCGCGGAGCAATGGCCAGTCTCGACATTTGTAAGTTGATTCATTCAAAGTTAATAATAAATAAATGCTTTTCCCATCCCATTATATGAGTTCTTCATAGATCAGTAAATATATGTTTGAATCTCTAACCCATTAGTCTATAGGTAAAATGCATATGTAGTTTGTTGCTTGTTTTGTACACAGGTCAATTTTGAGAGGATAGTTGCCAACAAGCATTCAAGCGTGAGGAAGGATTGACATCGAACATCCGAAACAAGGTATGTTGGTCTAACCATGTATTTGCTGAAAAGGAATGGGGTTTAAGTCTAGGGACGAAGGCAGAAAGCAGATTTCTTTCGGTCATATCTGCATGCATAACATAACCCTATTTGCTAGTCCATAAGGGGATTTCCCTCACAACAAGTGGTTCCTTAAGTCTTTAGTCCCACAGTTATCCAAAGACGTCATGATGTCGGGAGTGTTTTCCAAAGAAGATGCCATCATGAGAGCTCAACAGCTTGAGCTAATCTACTCTCAGTCTGGTTTATTATACAAGATCTTGTCAGATGCACCACGCTAAATACTTGATAAAACCAAATAGAGAGTTGGACCACATGTCTATGGTATTGTTGGTTTAGCAAACACAAAGTCCGTTGAGCAACTAATGAAGCAATTGCAACAATTGTCTATACAACACACAACGGCTAGCAAAACTACTGTTTTTGCTGCTCCCCCTACCCAAACGTCGGATGTACACACAGTGAAATTGACAAATCCAAAGGCCACCCAGCAGCCTGAAGGAAAGAAAAAACAATGAAATAAGGGCAAGGGGGATAAGAAACCCACTAATAATTCTGGTGGGGGCAACACTGAGAAATGAAAGGTGAGGTATCCATGCAACCTGTGCACGGAAGACCACCCAACCCACCAATGTCCTCGGCTTGCAGAGGCCCAAAAGTTTGTGATGCAGCAACAACCTGCCATGTTAACCAATCCATTTCAACATGGGAAAAACCTAACCCAAGCCTCTACAAGTGCGGAAGGGGGTAGTCAAGGACCCTCTCCATATTCAAACAATCTCGCATCCATGAATGTTTATATGATGAAGGGTGATGCTTTTATATCAACTAGAGCACATGACTATAGTAAACCAAGCACTTTTGAGAAGGGCAAAGAATCCAAACTCCCATATCTTCCTCTCTAGATCGAGAGGACTTTGGGAGAAACAATGACATGCATCCAAAAAGGCGCGTTCAATAAATATTCTCACAACCCCAACATAAGGGCCGCCCAAAACTATTCTGTCATGGAGGATTTGTATCAAACCCTTGTGCGATGTCTGCTTTGGAGGCCCTCTAAAGATTCCCTTCCCAGAGGAAATATTTGTTAGCTTCTTTAGGATCTACCGAGACTTGTAATCCAGGTACAATCATGATGGATACAACCAAATTAAAACCTCGTCTGCCTTACCACATAACATTTCAGATAGTAATGGCTCACCCCACAAAAACGTTTACTCGGAACATTTTTTGTACGGTCGTTGATGAGGGTGCCTCGACATGCGTTATGTCATTGGCATGTTGGAAGGCTGTAACACCCTATTTCCCCCAGGTTGTAAATATAACTGAACTAGCCG
>SNQJ01S0104773.1:9980-24027 GCA_010110895.2 Picea sitchensis
TATACCAAGGAGACATTTTCATTTTGAATCATCTTGGACTTGAATATTTAAGTGGGGTAAAAGGAGGTTGCCCCCTCGAAGAGGCTTATTATCTGAAATTATCTCTTTTTCAAGGCATTGAGTACTTTTCCTGAGGTTTTTCTATGCTATATTGATGTTTGGTTCTTAACAAATAGAATATAAGGGAGTGAAGGAAGAGGCTAGTCCTAGCATACTTCTCATGAGTGAGAAGGAACTCTTTAATGAAGTCAATAAGGAATATGAGATGTAGTTTTTTGTTGTGAGGAATCCCAGAGTCATCCTTACAAACATTTCTATGGATACTCTTCCTGTAGAAATTCACGAATTGTTGGATGAGTTTGTTGATATCGTGGTGGATGAATTACCTTGTTCTTTACTACCCATCAAGAGTATCAGTCACCACATTGACCTTATTCTAGGAGTGATTTTTCCAAATAAATTAGCATACATGTTGACACCTCAAGAGAATGAAGAGGTCAAGAATAAAGTCCAAGATTTGTTGGATAAAGGTTTGGTCAGAGAAATCTCGAGTCCATGTGCAATACCAACTATGTTAAGTCCAAATAAATACGAAGGATGGAGAATGTGCACATATTCTAGAGCCATCAACAAGATAACCATCGGGTACATATTTCATTTACCCAAAATGTATGATTTGATGGATTGCTTGAGTGAAGAAAATTATTTTTACAAGAAAGACCTGAAGAGTGGCTATCATCAAATAAGAATGAGATAAGGAGACGAATGGAAAACAACATTCAAGATGAATGAAGTATTGTACGAGTGGATTTTTATGCCATTTGGATTAACAAATGCCACAAGCACATCCATGAGATTAATGAATGAACTAATCAAGGAATTCATTGGTAAGTTTGTAATTGTGTATTTATATGAAATTTTAGTTTTCAATAAGACTGAAGGAGAACATTTGAGGCACTTGAAACTGGTGTTGAGGAGGTTGCAACATGAGAAGTTGTTGATAAATATGAAGAAGTGTTATTTTATGAAGACATAACTCTTATAATTGGATTTTGTGATCTCTTCAAATGAGTTGAAGATGGATCCATAGAAGGTGAGGGCAGTCATAGAATGGCCTTTTCCAGGAAGTGTATTTGACGTAAGAAGATTTCATGGGCTAGCAAGTTTTTACAGAAAATTTATCAGGAATTTTAGTAGCATTTGTGCATCCATACTAGACACCATAAAGAAAAATAATCGGTAATTTAATTGGATAGAGGAAGCTGAGAAAATATTTAGAGTGTTGAAATCCAAGATAACAAAACAATCGATTCTAGTTATGCCCGATTTTCGGAAGACATTTTAGGTGAGATGTGATGAAAGTGGAGTAACTATTGGTGCAGTCTTGAAACAAGACAATAAGCATGTTGCCCACATCAATGAGAAGTTGAATGACACTAAGAGGAATTACCTAACATATGACAAGGATTTTTATGTTGTAATACAAGCTCTTGTCCGAAGGAGTTTGTCTTGTATAGTGACAATCAATATTTACAGTTCATAATGAGATAGCAAAAGTTGAACCAAAGACATGATAAATGGGTAGAATTCATGTAGAATTTTACGTTTGTCATTAAGCACATTAGTTGTAGCTCTAACAAAGTTGTTTATTATTTGAGGAAGAGATGTTTGATTATGTAGGAATTTTAAGTGGAGTCCCTAGGGTTTGAACACCTTAAGTGGATGTATCGTGAAGATATAGATTTCAAGGAGGCTCATGAAGCATGTGAAAATCATTTTCTACAGGACAAAAGTTAGGCGATGGAATATTTGATCCAAGAGGGATTGTTGTTCAAGGGAAGCCAATTATGTATTTCAAAATGATCAATGAGAGACAACCTGTTGAAAGAAAAGCACAATGGAGGATTGGTTGGACACCTAGACCATGATAAGATTTATGCACAACTGATTTCTTCATACCAATGGCCAGGTATGAGGTCCGATGCGAATAAATTCATGGAAAAAAGTAGAGTCTTCTAGTATGCAAAGGGGAAACAAAAAACACGTGTCTGTATCAACCATTGCATATTCCATATAGGCCATGGAATTCCATAAGCATGGATTTTGTGTTGGGATTTCCAAGAACCCAAAGGGGGAGTGATTCCATATTTGTAGTGGTTGACGGGTTCTTAAAGATGGCACATTTCATACCATTCTAGAAAACCAATGATATTACTCACATAGACAATTTTGTTTTCAAGGAAGTTGTGAGATTACATGGATTTCCGAGAAGTATAGTCTCAGACAAAGATACCAAATCTGTGGGAATCTTTTGGAGAAATCTATGGAAGAATATGGGGATAGAATTTTCCTTTAGTTCATCATATTACCCTCATACAGAAGGATAGAATGAGGTGGTAAATAAGAGCTTAGGAAATTTGTCGAGGAGTTTGGTCACTGAACATCACAATCAGTGGGATCAAATTCTACACTAGGCAGAGTTTGCTTATAATGATTCACCGAACCGAAGCACTGGAAAAAACCCATTTCACACAGTGTATGAGATGCATTTGAGAGGAATTTGATAGTTAAGAACTTTGGGACATGATGAGTTTTGAAGTGAAGGAGAAGAAGACTTCGTTGCAATGATACACAAACTACATGATTAGATAAAGGAACGGTTACATGATAGTAACCAGAAGTACAAAAACCACATTGATTAGAGAAGAAGAGAGGTTCATTTCGAGGTTGGAAATCAAGTTTTATCATATATTAGGAAGGAAAGGTTACCAAGGGGAACATATAAAAAATTAAAGATGAAGAAGATAGGACCATGTAAAATCCTTAGAAAATTTGTTGCCAACGCTTATGAAATTGAGTTGCCCAAAAATGTTGGAATATCACCAATATTCAATGTTGTAGACTTGTACCCTTACATGATAGTTTATATAGGAGAATCGGGTGATTAGAAGGAGGTCTAGTGGGAGAAGAAGATGCCCATAGAAGAAAATTCATAAATGGATAAAATTCTAGATCAAAGGAATTACAAGAAGACTAGGAGGAAGACTTTTTTTGAGTACCTAGTGAAGTGGAAAGACCACGCAACAAAAGTTGTCAGTTGGTTTGATGCAAGAGTATCATCATCAGTCTAGAGAGGCTGAGCGAAGGACAACTCATGGCCCAACACACACATTTCAAAATATTTTGAATTTAGAGGAAAGCACATTATTTTGTTGTTTTAAAACCATTGTAATTAAAGCCCTTTAATATTTTGAGGCTTGAACCATTGTATAGGATCACAAGAGATTGTAATAGTCTTAATTATCTGTAGGATTGTACAGATTTCGAGCATAAACTTTTATCTAGTTTTTAAATGCTCATTCAATGTAATATGCCTTAGTAGATGATTTTTTTAACTATGATAGGAAAGCACTAAGTTAGGTTGGAGGAAAGGCTCGAGAATATCCTCGTGTATAAATATATGTAATCTATTCCCAAATGAAGCTGTTGAATCTTATTGTTATTGCTGTTGGTTATTATAGAGAGCTGCTGAAAATTGTACGAGTCCATGTACATACTTTGCTGAATGAATATAAGTAGAAAGGTTTTATTCCAAATGCTCGGTGTTACTTATTTCTGAGTTTATTGATTAAATGCTATGTTATTTTCTTGTTCTGGTTGATTATGCTCATATGTATGCATTTCTTAGTTAGATAGAGGAACTATTAATGTTTCTTTAAGTTTCAATTGTTTCTCTTATGAGAGCTCTAGTGCAAGGAGTGCGTGATTCTCGCAAGGTGTGTGAAGGCTCAATCGAGTCTGACTCAGAAGATCAGAAGAGGTAGTGTGAAACTTTGAAGAGGAAGTGCAAGGAGTGCACAATCGCTCAGTGGAGAGTTTGAGCACAAACCCGTGCAAGGTGTGCATTGGGCCTGCTCCCAATTGGAGTGTTGAAGAGTCTAAGTCTGGAGAGCCCAAGGAGTCTGCAAATAATTCCCAAGAAACTCCTAAGTCTCAAGATGAATAGGCACCAGAGGTGCGAAGAAGTGACTTGGAAAACTTTCTAAGCCTGAAGTTGTAAAGTGTCGAGAGGAGCGCAAAGAAAGGAACCAAAGCTTCAAATTTCTCGCTTGGTCAAGCTTAGGAAGGATATTGACCAACATCCTTTGAAAACGAAGGAATTTTATTAGTTTGGAGGACGAGCGAACGAGATCCACTTGTGGAGAAAGCAAGCCTTTCATAGCTTCTAGATCTAGGGAAGTAGCACTAGAGTTAACACTGTCCTTCGGACTTCGCGAGTTTGAAAAATTTCATTCGAGGAGTGCGCAGGAGTTAGAAGCCCCCCAAAGTTTCAAAGTCTGGAACTCATATGGAGAGTTGATTCCAGTGGACATGCTTTAACGGATCCTCAAGTCCGGGAGGCCGACAGTTTGAAAGACCAGAGGTGAGGAGTGTTTACTCCCCTGAAGCTTCGAATAAGTCAGTAGATATCAGTCGTTGATATGAAGGAGGACACGCGGAGGAAGGAGAGGAACCCTGCCACTTCGGAGTTTGGGAGGAACGCGGTAAAAAATTGTTGAGACTATCAAAGCATGGGAGCTCCAAAGTCCCGAATTCTTGGAAGATTTGAGATTTAGCCCACCGTTTTGGCCCAAGGTCCCTTGTAAAAATTCGTTGGTGCTTAGAGACTCGATACTTTAGCGTTAAAGTATTAATTAATACTTTATTAGTGTATTAATACTTTAGCATTATAATGTTCGATGCCATGATTGATACTCTTCTCTCCGCCATGGAAGCCTTGGGATATTCCAACGTCTTGATCGTCATTACTAAAAGCGGATTGCCTTCTGCTGGTGCGGCGAATGTGGCCATAGTTGACAATGCTCAGGATTATAAAAAAAATCTCATCCAACATGTTTTATTGAATGCAGGGACACCGTAGAGGCCAGGAATGATCATCGAGACCTATATCATTTCTCTTTTCAACGAGAACAAAAAGGAGGACCTTGAGACAGAGCGTAACTTTGGGATCTTCAACCCTGATAAAGGTCCTGCATACTCTGTCAAATTTTCTCCATAATCGAGTTGCATCTCAGTCTCCTGAACCAAGTCGATGTCGACAAGCCCGTGTTATCTGTACACAAAATACAATTATACATATTTAGAGATAATGCTACATAAATAATCGTTCTTAATAAATTGTGAATGAAAAAGTGTTGAAACCATCACTTGAACTAGTTATCTTCTTGGAAATACATTACAGGTTTTGAAAACAATTTCCTCACAAACAAACAGGTGGGATTTGAGATATTTTAATCTTGAAGGTTATGTCCATCATTTATTTTCGTAATCAGATGGTAATCATATGTTTAATAACGAGCTTATATTACCAACTAATTTTAAAAAGTGATACAGAGTGGCATTCTCTAGGTTTAGGCTTTGTGGCGGCGTTTCAATTAACTATGGATTTGGAGGCGATTGTGCAGGTGCCTAGGTTATTAGGGTTACAGTTATAAGTTCTAACCAATTTTGAACTCGTATTTAAGAAATTAAGGAATTTGAAGTTGCATTGTGCAAGTGCGCCGACTTTTTTTAAACTTGCCTTTATGGAATTTTGGAATCTCAGTAATTCATTAAATTGGTTGAAATTGTTAAATCTATAGAAATTGTAATTTCTAACTGTTCAGATAATGACATTGTAGATTTTTTGGTTCAATTTTATATTGATGAATTAAAAATAAATAAATATCAACTCAAAAACTAAAAATTTAATTAGCTTTTAGTATACGATTGGTTTCGGTCAAACTAGTAATTGTTGCAAATTAATATAATAATGACATGATGGGTCCGAAAGGACAACTATGTATCCGTTGAAGGCATTTGATAAGGGAGTTTATGTAAAATTCAGTGTTTGATGAGTTTTAAAAAATTAAACTCCTCTTTACTGAACTTGAGTAATTCATTAAATTGGTTTAAATTGTTAAAATCATAGAAAGTGAAATTTTTTTATTGCTCTGTTGAATTGGAACTTGAAAGTGATCGAAACTTCACTCAGATTGAAAAATTTCAAGAGAGGGATTTTATTGTTATTAATATTAATAATAATAATAATAAAATATATTATTAATTATTATTCATATAAATAATTATCTATATTTTAGAAGAGTAATTTAAGGGTATGCATTTGTGTATATGTATAACTCTTATTGATATGTATGTATATTATACATTTTTACCTTTTATATGATAATTAGTAATTAATATTAATGATTAACTATGTCAACACTTATGTATTAATGGTTACTAATGTTAAGGTTATGATATATGTTAATTTTAATGGTTTGAGAATATGGTTTAACCTTTGTGTGGAATTTATTCTTTTTAATATATGGTTTTTAATAAAAGTTATATATATATATATATATAATTTTTATTAAAAACCATATACTGAAAAGAATAAATTTCATACAAGTGTTAAACCATATTCACAAACCATTAAAAGTTATATATAACTTTCATTAAAAACCATATACTGAAAACAATAAATTCCACACAAGGATTAAGCCATATTCTCAAACTATATATATATATATATACACATATGGGTTTTAATGAAGTTTTTCTATGGGTGGGAGACTTTATTTGTTAATTCTCCCACCCATGAAAAATAAAATCCATGGAAAATATATTAAAATTATATATGGATGTAAAATGGCCATAGTTTGTATCATGGTGCCATATATACACTCGATCACCATCTGCAAATTATAAAACAACTTGATTTCCTTTAAATTTTCTTAAAAAAAAATATAAATCCTCATCTCTAAGATATAAATCAAGTAGACTTTTTATGAATGTCCTTAGAACAATATAAGTCATCAAGTGCGAAGTTCTATATGATTTGTTATCAGATTTCTTATAACAAGTATAAATTATCAATGTCCTTCGAAAAAATATGATTCTAAGCTTCCTTTTATGTAATACATCACATGAGTTCAAAGTTCCTATCGTTGTGACAAAGGAAACACTTCGTTAGATTTTTTTGAAACATGGAAAAAACTTTTTTTTTGTACTATGTCTAACATAAAGAAACCTTGTCGTGTGAAAAACATAACCCAATGTTACAATCTAACAAGAAAAATCAGATGTTACAACATGAGGAACAAAGTAATGTTGCAATGTGACGAATATAGTCTCGTCATTGCAATGTGATAAGCATTGCCTCCTCGTTTGTGATGAACATACCACCATCATCGCAATGTGATGAACATAGCCATATTGTCGCAATGTGATGAACATAGCCATATTGTCGTAATGTGACGAGCATTGTAGTGTTACATTTTGACAAACATAGTAACATTGCAATGTTATGAACATAGCCATATTGTCCTAATGTGACAAAAGTAGCCATGTCGTCACAATGTGATGAGTATAGCCTCGTCATTGCAATGTGATAAACATTTCCTCCTCATTTGTGATGAACATAGGGTCGTAATCGCAACGTGATTAACATAACCATATGGTTGCAATGTGATGAACATAGCCTTATTGTTGCAATGTGATGATCATAGTGGCGTCACCTTTTGGCAAACATATTAATGTCATAATGTTACGAACATAGCCCTTTCATCGCAATGTGACAAACATAGCCCGTCATGGCAATGTGACAAACAATTATTATTGTCACAATGTGATGAATATATCATTTTAATCACAATGTGATGAACATTGTCTCCTCATTTGTGACAAACATTGTAACGTCACAATGTTACAAACATAGCTCAATTGTCGCAATGTGACAAACATAACCCTGTCATTGCAATGTGATGAACATTTATTATTGTCAGAATATGATTAATATAGCCTTGTCATTGCAATGTCATGAACATTTCCTCCTCGTTTGTGATGACCATAGTCCCACCGTCGCAATGAGATGAACATAGTCATATTGTCACAATGTAATAATCATAGTAGCCTCATATTTTGACAAGCACAGTAACGTTGCAATGTTATGAACATATCCCTATCATCTCAATGTGACAAACATAGCCCTGCCATCACAATGTGATGAACATTTATTATTATTTCCATGTGATGAATATATCCTCATCATCACAATGTGATGAACATTGCCTCCTCATTTGTGATGAGCATAGTCCTAGCGTCACAATGTGATGAACATAACCATATTGTCACAATGTGACGATCACAGTAGCATCACATTTTGACAAACACAATAACGTTGAAATGTTACAAACATAGTCCTATTGTCACACTGTGACAAACATAACCCAATGTGAGAAATGTAGCCCAATATTATGGACATGGCCCTATCGTCGCAATGTGTTGACCATTTCCTAATGTCGCAATGTGAGAACCATATCCCTTTCGTTGCAATCTAATGAACATAAATGATTGTTGCATTGTGTCAAACATAGCTCCATCGTCGCAATGTGATGAACATATCCTCACATTGGAATGCAACAAACATATCTTATCATCGCATTGTAACACACATTTCCAAACGTCACAATGAGATGAACATACTCCAATGTTGCAATGTGATGTACTCAACCCAATTTGGTAGTGTGACATACATAAACCAACATTGCAATGAGTAAAAAACATCCCGACGTCTCAATGTGACAAGCATTACCCACTCTTGGACTATGACAAACCTATTCCAACACCATAATGTGACAAACAAAAACCCTTCTCCATAATTTGTTGACCATAACTTTATGATGTCACGTGACAAACAAAACTTGATCTCACAATGTGTCAAACAAAACTTGATGTCACAATGTGACAAACAAAACATGATTTCATCCATGGGAATGGTCAACCATAATAAACCCCTGTCAACCATGGTGAAGGACAACCATGATCAACCATAGTCAACATTTCCTTCCCAAAGTTGGCCAAGGTCTACCAAAGTTAACCATGGTCATCGTCAATTTTAATGTATTAATGTATTAATACTTTAATAATGTATCATTAATGTATTACTACTTTAATAATGAATTTATTAAATTATTAGTAATTTAATAATGTGTTTATTAATGTATTATTGATCTATTAATAACTTAATGTGTTACATTAAAGACATTAATGTATCAATACTTTAATTTTTACATTACATAAATGTAATAATTTATTATTAATGTATTACTATTTTAATAATGTATTACTAACCTCAGAAAGGTCAATGTATTACTACTTTATTAATGTATTACTTTATCACTGTATTAATATTTTATTAATTTGTATTAATATTTTAGTAATGTACTTATTAATACATCTATTGTGTTATATGTTTTTTTTTGTAATTATTATAATGATGTATTATTAATGTATTACTTTATTAGTGTATTAATACTCTACCAATGTATTTTTTTTTTGTTTGTTAATTTGTACGGGACCTGTTGGCTACGCGATTAACCTGTGGCTTGAGAAACCGCGACTCAGGGGCATCTAAGCCGTCAAAATCACCCACGGATCGCACCCGACCTGAGCCACACCAACCCTTAACATGGTTGGATGTTTTGTCCCTGCAGGTTTCGAACCGGTGACTTTAACATCACGGAGTGGCTTAACAACACACTCCGTCACCGACTCTCCTACACCTCGGGGACATACTCTACCAATGTATTAATTAATATTGTATAAATGTATTAATTAATTAATCAATACATTACATTATTAATGTATCAATTAATTAATACATTACATGATACATTAATGTAATTTAATAGTTTAATATATACACTACATTAATGTGATAATGTATTAATACTTTAGCATTCTATTAATTAAAAATGTATTAATGTATTAATACTTTAATCGGTACATTAATACATCAATGTATCATTATATTATTAATGTAACGATGAGAGTAGCGTCACATTTTGACAAAAAATAGTAACATTGCAATGTTACAAACATAGCCCTATTGTCACAATGTGCCGAACATTTCCTAACATCATAATGTGATGACCATAGCCCTTTTGTTGCAATGTGATGAACATAAACGATCATGGAAATGTGTCGAACATAGGCCTGTCATTGCAATGTGACAAACATATCCGCACGTTGCAATGCAACACATGTCCTCTATCACATTGTCATAAAAATTTCCAAATGTCACAATGGGACGAACATAACCCATTGTCGCAATGTGATGTACTCAACCCAATGTGGTAATGTGACAGATATATACCAACATTGCAATGAAACGAACATTTCTTGACATTGCAATACGATGAACATAACCCATTGTTAGACTCTGACAAACTATTTCAATGCCATAGTGTGCAAACTAATACCCTTTTGTCATAATTTGATGGCCATAACCTTACGATGTCATGTGGAAAACAAAAGTTGATATCACAATGTCACGAACAAAACCTGATTTCAACCATGGGTATGGCCAACGATAAGAAACCCCAGGCAACCACGGTGAAGGAAAACCATGATCAACCATAGTCAACCTTTCCTTCCCAAAGTCCGCCAAAGTACATAAGTTAACCATGATCATAATCAACTAATATATTAATGTATTAATACTTTAATAATGTATAATTATTGTATTACTACTTTAATAGTGTATTTATTAAGTTATTACTACTTTAATAATGTATTTATTTATGTATTAATAATTTATTGTGTTACATTACACATTATGTATTAATACTTTAATTTTTACATTACATTAACGTAATAATTTATTATTAATGTGTTAATATTTTTATAATGTATTACACCTCATTAAGGTCAACATATTTATTTATCACTGTATTATTTGTTTATTAATTTGTATTAATATTTTAGCAATGTATTTATTAATGCATTTAATGTATTATATGTATATAATGTATTTTTTTTATAAATATTGTAATAATGTATTACTTTATTAATGTATTAATAATTTAACTATATATTAATTAGTATTATATAATTTGATTAATTGTTTAATTTATTACATTATTAATGTATAAATTAATTAATACTTTACATTATATGTTAATGTAATTTAATAGTTTAATTTATACATTACTTTAATGTAATAATGTATTAATAGTTTAGTAATGTATTAATATTTTTAATGTATTATTTTATTAATGTATTTTTAATGTGTTAGTAATGTATTTATTAAAAATGTAATAATGTATTACTTAATTATTTTATTAATACATTACATTATGCATTAATGTGTTTATTTCATTCATAATCATGATCATAATAAACCATGATCATGATCAACCATAGTCAAACATAGTCATTTTCAATAAATATATTAATGTATTATTACTTTAATAATGTATTTTTAATGATGATGATGATGATGATGATTAATGTCCACTAAGACCGAATTGTTCTATTGGACCTTAAGAGGGAAAGCAATTACCTGCGATTCTTTAGAATTTTGTTTATGTGCTCGAAAAAGATTAAGAGAACCTTTCCAAGATCACCATAGTTTTGTTGAGTTAAGAGGTTAGGAAGGTTGATAGTGTGATAAATATTTTGAAAATGAGATCTAATATGGGTATAGGCTGGACAATCTAAGAGAAAGTTCTTTTCATCTTCAACCTTCTTAGTGTCACAAAGGTGACACACTCTTTCATCCCATGGCGTTTTAGGAATTCACCAATACACAATTTCACTATGGAGCTCGTGAGAATTTGTTCTTATCTTAGCAATGCTTATTTTTTTCTTTACACTTGACAAAACAAATAAATTTTTTTGATATTCTAGATTAGGGTTGATTACATCTTTATTAATGTTTTATTAGTGTATTAATACTTTAACATTATATTAATTAATAATGCATTAATGTATTAATACTTTAATTGATACATTAATGTATCANAAGGTTGATAGTGTGATAAATATTTTGAAAATGAGATCTAATATGGGTATAGGCTGGACAATCTAAGAGAAAGTTCTTTTCATCTTCAACCTTCTTAGTGTCACAAAGGTGACACACTCTTTCATCCCATGGCGTTTTAGGAATTCACCAATACACAATTTCACTATGGAGCTCGTGAGAATTTGTTCTTATCTTAGCAATGCTTATTTTTTTCTTTACACTTGACAAAACAAATAAATTTTTTTGATATTCTAGATTAGGGTTGATTACATCTTTATTAATGTTTTATTAGTGTATTAATACTTTAACATTATATTAATTAATAATGCATTAATGTATTAATACTTTAATTGATACATTAATGTATCATTACATTATTAATGTATCAATTATGTTACATTAGATTATTAATCTATCAATTAATTAGTCAATGTGTACTTTTATGCATTAATACATTATTATTGTATTAATAATTTAATATGTTACATTATAGATTAATTCATTAGTAATTTAATGTATACATTAGATTAATGTAATAGTGTATTATTAAATACATTAAGATATCAATCATTAATACATTAATGTATCAATCAATTAATACATTATAATATATACTAATGTAAATTAATAGTTTAACTTATACATTATTATTATATATTACATTAATGTAATACATTAAGCTAATACATTAATAAACCATTAATTTATATGCATTAATATATTAGTGTATCCTTAATACATTATTATTATATATTACATTAATGTAATAATTAATTAGTACATTAATTATATATTAATATATTATTGGTTGTCCTAAGACATACCACACTCAACTAGCAACAACCACTTTATATAAATAATTGATATACACAAAAATTATAAATTTATAAATAATTTAAATCCAATTTTTATAAAAAAATAAAAATAAATATTTAAGTATATAAAAATTAAAATAATTTTCCAATTACATATTATTAAAAAATAAAACTATTTATTTTCTCCACTCAATACCATAAATAACTTTATGGCTTCATTATACACATTTTGATTCTATTTAAACGTTAGGCTTAGTTTGAACAATTATAAATATAATAAATCACTTTTCTATCGCATGCATATTCATGCAATAATAAAATATAGAAGATTTATGCGGTAAAAAACTCACAATATGGTGCTAACAACGTAGTGACTTTGCTATAGTGAATAGATAGTGGACGGATAAGCCCAAATCTTATGTTGTTGCAAAGAATGTTGGATTTCTAGTATTTGTATTTATCTAATTTTCTATTATCCTAACACTTCCTCTTAACACAAAAAATTATTAAACCTCATAATTTAATGTTTTGTGATTATAGATTAAGTATACATTTTTGGATGTTACAACGAGCCATGTACTTATTTATAATCATGAGCACATATACACGTTGTTAGTTGACTATATCATCCTTAGTTGTGTCTTCAAATTTTTTGGTCCTCGTTTCTTCTCTTTCTTGGATTCACGAATCTTGAATTTGAATTGACACATGCAATTCGTTATTTGCTTCAAAAGAATCTATTTCTCCCTTGTAAACGTGATTCTACACACTTATGGATTATCATATCTATACCGAAGAGGAACCAATCATATGTTTGGGCTAAACATTTGTGAATTGAGCAATTGATGACCTTATGGACATATGTCCATCTATCAAAACACCTAGGTAACCAACCACAATGTCCTCTAGTTTTCTAGAAAATTATTGTATCTATGTTAATCTAGCACATTAGACACCTATCTCATTCAATATTGATGACATAACAACCTCATCATGTAATAGTAACTTTTCCAATGGATAACTAAAAGAATAAGAGATTAGATATCATTTTTGGGATTAACTACGTAGAGTAAGTCATTAATCTATGACCCATATCCATGAGTATTAGTCGCAACTGACCAATAATTCTCATGATTTGAATAGCCCACTTAGACCATAAGATATTATTCAATGGGATGCACAATCTCATGAAGAATAATTATTGAGAGGAACTCAAACAAAATATTCAATATTATCTCCAATTCACCAATACAATAACATTTGTCTCTTTAATAGAGTTCATCGTTTGTAGTCATATTTAACTTATTCTTATTATAGATGAAGTGGTTGAATTATTATCTCAACCACTCATTCAACAATCTCTATTAATAAACTAATGGCTAAT
>SNQJ01S0104773.1:24037-36134 GCA_010110895.2 Picea sitchensis
TTCACCAATACAATAACATTTGTCTCTTTAATAGAGTTCATCGTTTGTAGTCATATTTAACTTATTCTTATTATAGATGAAGTGGTTGAATTATTATCTCAACCACTCATTCAACAATCTCTATTAATAAACTAATGGCTAATGAGATTATTACATACATATGCCTTATAACCTAATGCCCCTTCTTAAGGCTTACACTTCTGAAAACCAAAATTCACTAAAAGCAAACAAACATTGAAAAAACTAAAAATAGAACCAGACATTCTTCAGAGGCTTTGTCTTTGAAAACACTACTAGTACCAGTGAGACTCCTTTAAGATGCTCCCTATTCCACGAAAATGTATAGTCTCTTAGTTGTAATCCAAGTTTCCGAGCATCATTGGACATCATTATCACTTGAAAAATTCTCATAAATCTCATAAAGGTATGATTCCAAATTTCATGATCCTGGATATCCCTTGAACTCTTGCATAGATATCCCCACATGCATGTCTCATAACCCTAATGAGGTATAGTTACTCAAATCCACAAGCATCACAAACTATTGAACAACTATATGTATTCATTCCATCCCTCTCTATCTTCAAAGTGTGAGCCTTCTTGAAATGTGAATTATTCAACGAAGCCTTCTTCATTGTCTGTATTTAGTTGATTTTCAATAAGAACTATATTTTTTTATTCTTTAAGCTTCCCTTTGAGAAGATCAATGGAAAGGATTCACAATTAAATGTTCTATGACCCATTTTTTTTGTAGTAGTAACATTATGTATCCCTCTTGTGTTTTTTTGATATATTACAATTGTTTCTTGAGTAGAATGACATCTCAAATTGATTTTCATTTTCTGTATATCGTGTGATGGATCTCTTTTCTTAAGAAAATAGTGAAACAAACATATCTTCTATACTTTGTGAATCCCACTAGATTAGAGTAAAAATGAAACTGTTGTATTTATATGGTAGACTATTGAAAAAAATGGCCTCCATACTCTTCATCACTACAAGGAGAACACCTTCTTCAGTAGGTTTTTACAGAACCTCCCCAAAAAAATCTTCCCTTTGTTGTTTGTAGTGGGGGTTATTAGTGGTGCGAGGTGACTGGAGGTTTTTGTAGAGTTTTTTTTTTCTCTACTCCTTTATGGAAAAAATGCATTGATTCTCCTCTAAATATTACCACACTAGTGCTTAAATGTTCAAATTCCCTGTGACTATTCATAGAGGAGGCAGGTCGCAGGAAGATTTTGTAGAGGATTTTTTTATGAGTGCATCTTTAAGGAATATACACACTAGTGCGTCCATGTTCCAATAACACCTCCATACCTTATAAGAAAATTACATGCACCGAATAAATCACACCCATTCTATTGAATAGCACATATTGATGCGCCTAAATGTCTAATGATGCACTGCGATAGGGTAAATAAAAAAAATTACCAAACTAATTTTCATTGTTATAGTGCATCCCCTGCTTTCAAACTCTCAGGAAAGAATCAATGGTCACATTTTTTGGTGCACCGTTATGTAACAAAGGCCTGGCGTGCATCTAAAAAGTCATGCACTGATGCTTAAATTTTATAATGCCCCGTCATTGTTCATAGCGAAGATGGGTCACTTGAGGTTTTTACGGTAGTTTTTTAATGAGTAAACCTTTAAGGAATATATGCACTGACATGTTAATGGAAAATAACGCTTCGATGCATCCATGTTCCAATATCACTACAATACTTTCTAATAAAATTACATGCACTTAATAAATTACACTCTTGTCGTTGAACCACACACACCGTTGCGCTTAGTTGTCTAAATGCACGCCGAGGTAGGGTAAATAAAAAAAACTACCAAAACGATTTTCATTGTTATAGTGCATCATGTGCTTTCAAACTCTCAAACAAGAACTAATGCTCACTATTTTTCTTAGGACACTCTGTATCCTATTCTCTATACCGACTTGGATAGTTCAATTTATTGATTCCACACATTTCCAAATTTTGGAAATTACCACAAATTACCTTCCTATTTTCATTGTCATCCAATCAAAATTACAATTTTTCTTGAAATTTGACATTTTTTTCAATTCTTTCTTCAATTTCACGCGGTGCGCCTGAATAGTTTGGCTCACCCCGAAGCGGTGCGTATTGTGTTAAATACACAATGAGCACTGCCATTGATGTGTCTATATATGTCTGCGTTGGTGCTTTTCAATATAGTGCATTGCGATAAATTACCAAAAATAAACATTGTGTGTCATTCGTAACGCCTCGACACTGATGAAAAATGGGATTATACCCATGCCGGTGCAGTACACTTCATTAATCACACCACTAGCTCAATAATATATAAAATCTAACCTCGCAATGCACCAAGTTTAATCAATTTATCTGGGGCATACTCGAAACATAATGTACCAAAGAGTCAATGCTTAAACACACTGCCATACTTTATAATAAAATTATACGCATCGAATAAATCACACCAATTTTGTTGTATATTACACCCTAGTGCGCATGAATGTCCAAAAGTGCATCGAAATAAGGTAAATTAAAAAAAACATTACCCAACTGATTATCATTATAACAGTGCATCCCATGCTTCCAAACTCTCAAGAAAGAATCGATGCTCCCCTTTCTTCTTAACACACCATGTTTTTGGTGCTCTACACCGACTTGAATATCTCCATTGGTGGATTCCACAGATTTCCAAATTTTGGAAATTCCCATAAATCTTCATTTCATCTCAACTATGCAACCATGATTCCTCTAGACATAAGAGAACATGTTAATTATTTATTTCCTTCCTATTTTCATTTTCACCCATTCAAAATTACAATTTAGGTTGAAATTTGTGTTTTTTTTCAATTTCGCATGGTGCGCTTGAACGGTTCGGCTTGCCCCGAACTAGTGCATACTATGTTAAATAAACAATGATCACTAACACTAATGCATCACATATATGTATGCATTGGTTCAGTTCACTCAACTGCAACGCAAAAAATTATTAGAAACAAAGTTGTGCATCCTTCAAAACCCCCTGAAACCAGGGCACAATGGGATTCTATGTGCACCGACACATTTCACTTCACTATCTGCACCACTAGCTCAACAATATATAAAATTTAACCTATAGGTGAACCAATTCTATTAAACAACACTCGGGTGTACCCGAAAAATAATGATCCAATGCATCAATCTTCAAAGACTATGCCATAATTTATAGAAAACATACACACACTCGGTAAATTGCTCTGGTGTTTTTTAATAATACACACTACTAAAATTCACTCAACTAATGACACTTCTCACATATGATTTATAAAATTTAATGTAGTGGTGAAACCATTGTAATCCAATGCACCGATACTATATATAGAAACACACTAAGACATATATTTCCTGATTGTTCATATTAGGGAATCTCATTGGATGCCTTATTCTCGGTGCTCTATCCTTTATAATGTGGTGCATCCTTTAGAACTCCCTAAAACCAGTGCACAATGGGATTCTACCCACACTAGAACATTTCACTTCATTAACTGCACTGCTGGATTAACATTATATGAAATTTTAACCTAGTGGTGCACCAGTTTTAACCAACTGCGCCACGGTGAACCTGAAACATAACACTGCGGCACGCCAATGTTCAAACACACCACCATACTTTATAAAAAAACTACACACACTGAATAAATTGCATCAGTGTCGTTTAACATTACCCATTGACCTCTCATAGTGGGACATCTCATTGGATGCCTCGTTCCTGATGTTCTATCCTTTACAATGCATTGAGGTACAAAACATCGGAGCTACACTATCATGATGGTGCGAGTGCGTTAATAGTAACTCGTCACACCCCTTCAATTGTGATAATGAAGTTTATCTTAATGGTGCCCATTAGACTACCAAACACACCAGTTTCGTGAATAAAATGTCACCATTAGACAACTTGTCGATGTTATGGTAGACACGGTGTGCTAGTGCATTCGGTTTAACAAAGGGCATCGTGGATTTGTGTGCTATAAATTTTAGTGTTGTAGTGCATCTTTGTTAACGATATGAACCAATGTTATTAAAATAACTACTTTGATGCATATAGTCCTATGTGACACACTTCTTAGCCATGATGTTGTTTTGAGATAGGGCATTGATCATGGGGCATATGAAGTGTTGGAGGTGCACCGATTTATTTTAAATATTTTTTTGTAAAAAAAAATAATTTTGTCTTTTTTTTTTTAAATACATGTCATTTATCTGTGTTTTTGTTTTAAAATTTCAATTTATTTTATCTTTATATACATGCCTAACACTATTTGTATGTGAATGAGAGACGATGATGACAAGAGCAGGAGGAGGTAGGGTGGTGACAGGTCAATATGTATTATTTTGTGCGTGAGTGGGAGGCCAAGGAGAGGGATCGAGAGGCTTACCCTCACCAAATTTCACAACATACACATGACATTTTGATGGCCATTGGCCTCCATAAATTTTATCAGGAAGGAAGATCCCTTAGGTGGAACTCTTCATTGTTACAACAATTGATCCATCATTGAGATCATTAATGTGTTAATATTTTAATAATGTATTACAAACCTCGTTAAGTTCAATGTATTACTTTATCACTATATTAATATTTTGTTAATTTGTATTAATATTTTAGTAATGTATTTATTAATTCCTTTAATGTATTATATGTAGCAAATGTATCTTTTTTAATTACTATAATAATTTATTACTTTATTAGTGTACTAATACTTTAGTAATGTATTAATTAATATTGTATAATTTGATTAATTAATTAATATATTACATTATTATTATATCAATTAATTAATACTTTACATTATATGTTAATGTAATTTAATAGTTTAATTCATATATTACCTTAATTTAATAATGTAATAATACTTTAGTAATATATTACTATTTTATTAATGTATTTTTAATGTATTATTTTATTATGTATTAATATTTTATTAACTTCTCGATGTTATAAAGACTTTAGTAATGTATTTATTAAAAATGTAATAATGTATTAATTAAGTATTTAATTAATACATTATCATGACTATTAATTATATGTCATTTATAATCATGACCATAAGAAACCATGATTACCATAAACCATAATCATTTTCAATAAATGTATTAATGCATTATTACTTTAATAATGTATTACTACTTTATTAATGTATTAATACTTTAATTGATACATTAATACATTAATGTATTATTACATTATTAATGTATCAATTATGTTACATTAAATTATTAATCTATCAATTAATTAGTCATGTATACTTTTGTGCATTAATACATTATTATTGTATTAATAATTTAATATGTTGCATTATACATTGATGTATTAGTACTTTAATTTATACATTAGAGTAATGTAATAATGTATTATTAAAACATTAATATATCAATCATTAATACATTAATGTAATATACCAATGAATTAATACATTACAATATATATTAATATACTAATGTAAATTAATTTTTTAATTTATACATTATTATTATATATTACATTAATGTAATACATTAATAGACCATTAAAATATTACTATATTCTTAATACATTATTATTATATGTTATATTAATGTAATAATTAAGTAGTAAATTAATTATGTATTAATACATTAATGGTTGTCTCAAGACATGTCATCATTAACTAGCAACAACTACTTTATAAAAGTGGTTGATATACATCGAGGTCATTAATTTAGAAAAGAGAATAATAACAGATATATCAACCATTTTTATAAAATGGTTGTTACTAATTATAACTAAATTGAAAAAAATACAAAGCCAAAATTTATAATAATTTTATTATAAAATAAAAAAAATTATAATAATTTTATTATAAAAATAAAAAAATTATAAATATTTTAAATCCATTTTTTTAATAAAAAATTAAAATAAGAATTAAAATATATAATTTTTTTTTTTCCAATTACATATTATTAAAAAATAAAACTATCACATCTTATTTTCTCCACTCAATACCTTAAATAACTTTAGGGTTTCATTATACACATTTTCATTCTATTTGAACAGTTAGGCTTAGTTAGAATAATTATAAATATAATAAATCACCTTTTCTATCACATGCATCTTCATACAATAATAAAATATAGAAGATTTATGAGGTAAAAAACTCACAATATTGTGACAACAACACATTGACTTTATCTTGTTGCAAATAACGTTGGATTTCTAGTATTTGTATTTATCTATTATCCTAACACTCCCTCTTAATATAAAAACTTATTATATCTCATAATTTAATGTTTAGTGATTATAGATTATGTATACTTTTTTGGATGTTACAACTAGCTATGTATTCATTTATAATCATGAGAACATATATATGTTGTTAATTGACTAGATCACCCCTAGTTGTATCTTTAAACTTTTTAGTCTTTGTTTTTTCTCTTTGTTGGATTCACGAATATTGAATTTGAATCGACACATGCAATTATTTATCTTCTTCAAAAGAATCTAATTCTCCCTTGTAAATGTGACTCTACACACTTATGGATTAGCATGCCTATACTAAAGAGGAACCAATCATACCTTCGGCCTAAACATTGGTAGATTGAGCAATTGATGACCCTATGGACATATCTCCATCTACCAAAACACCTAGGTAACCAACCACAATGCCCTCTAGTTTTCTAGAAAAGAACTTTGGATACACGGTGTATCTATGTTAATGTAGCACATTAGACACCTACCTCATTCAATATTGATGGCATAACAACCTCATCATGTAATAATAACTTTTCCAATGAATAACTAAACGAATAAAATATCGTTCAATGGGATGAAAAATCCGATGAAGAATAATTACTGAGACGAACTCAAACAAAATATTCAATATTATCTCTACTTCACCAATACAATATCATTTGTATATTTAATAAAGTTCATCGTTTGCAGTCATATTTAACTTATTCTTATTATAGATTAAGTGGTTGTATTATTATCTCAACCACTCATCCAACAATCTCGATTAATAAATTAATTCCTAATGAGATTATTACATACGTATTCATTATAATATAATGCCCCTTCTTAAGACTTACACTTTTGAAAAACAAAATTCACTGAAAGTAAACACACATTGACACAACTAAAAATAGAACCAGACATTCTTCAAAGGCTTTGTCTTTGAAAACACTACTAGGATGAGTAAGATTCCTTTAAGATGCTCCCTATTCCATGAAAATGTATAGTCTCTTAGTTGTAATCCAATTTTCCTAGCATCCTCTTGTGGAATCATAGCCCCCTATAACTCTTTTCCTTGTTCGTCTAGGAGCCATCGATGTTTTTTTTATTAATAATGATCAAAACATTACATTCCCTTAGCACACTGGCATTTTAATAATTGTTTATTCACTTTGGCCTTTCATAACTTAACAAAGTAAAATAGTTAATACAAGGTTCAAAACCGAGGTTTTACAATATGGATGTGAATTGTTCTTCTAGTTTGGCACCACAAATAGCGCCAGGTGTTGCTTCCACTTTTTCTTCTGACACGCCTTCCAATTTTGCTTCCATTTTGGCTTCTAGTTTGGCTTCCAGTTTTTCTTTTGATATGGCTTCCAATTTTGCTTCCAGTTTGGCTTCTATTTTGGCTTCCAGTTTGGTTTCTGGTTTGAATTCCAGTTTTACATCTAGTTTTGCTTCTCATTTTTCATCTCGTTTTGCTTATGGTTTGGCTTCCAATTTTTCTTCTGGTGTGGCTTCCAATTTTGCTTCCAATTTGGCTTCCATTGTTGCTTCCTTTCTTGCTTCAAAAAATTCTTCTTGTTTTTCTTACAGTTATTAATTTAATATGTTTTATTTCAATTTAATTAGTTAAATATATCATGTCTCTTAAATAACTTACATGATTATATAGTAAGTCATATAAATTCATTTGAAATATTTTATAGGATATAACATTTATAAAGAATTTTTAGGGAAACAAACATGTATACAAATTAACAATAGGGATGATTTTAAGGATGGAAATTTATTTTAAAATGTAGAAACCTTGGCTAATATTACTAATCCTTCATATGGAAACTATAAATGTTTGGCGATAGTTTTGTAAAAATATTCAAATTTCTAAGGATTTTATATAGTTTTTATAATTTTTTGGCGATTCTTAAGGTAAAATAATTGTATCCTATAGAATTTGGGCGAATTATTTTTAAAATAGAGAATCTCATTTTTTGGAAAAACCATGGAAAATTAGCCCATGAGCGAAATTTAGCCCCTAAAATCATCCATGATTAACAACATAATTATACTTATTAAATCTCCATCAAAATAGAATCTACAACATCCAACATATATAAAATAACAAGATAATTATTATAACATGATCATCATCTATAATTAAAACAAGTTAGTCAAATATCTATAATTTAAGTGAATTTGACAACATCCATCATCAGAAGTAAATCAAAAACATCATATGTGATAAATATGCATCCAAAAATCATCAAGCACATTCAATATATAAAAATTGACAAGTCAATATTGATAAGATCATAATCATATATAACTAAATAAGTGAAAGTCAAATATATATGCCACTAGATCAATATCATCTGAAAATGATACATGTCCAACAATAGACATAATTCAAAATGATACATCATGTACAAATGATATAAATAAAAATGATAAATTATGTAAGAAAAATTGATACAAGTCAATATGATACGTCATGTCCAAATGATATAAGTCAACATGAAACATGTCAAAATTATACAACTCAATAATATGGTACCAGAGGCCATCAAAATGATACATATGATAGTAACCATGAAAAGAGGCATAATAACAATATATCAAAATTGATCCATGATGCAGTCTATATGATCATGAATGTCACTAGATGCTACCAACAACTGCCTCATCATCATCATCACCATCGTGATCATGATCATCATTATCATCATCATCATCATGATCATCATATGCATAGACATCAACATCACTATCATCTGTATCTGTGTCATCATGAGCATCATCTTCCATCTCAACATCAGACCCAACATCATGATCTAGATCTATTTGTTGATGATGATTTAGATCTTCTGGAAGATCCTTGTTCATCCAAAGAAAACATTTAGAATAAAAAGTTATTATTTCTTTCATGTAATAATTAATTTGTATGTTATATATATAATATTACAACATATGAAATGAAACGATAATAATATTACATCATATCAAAGTGCACATACAATAATTAAATATCAAATAAGTTACATCAAACATTTCATTCCAATGATGTAAAACATTCATCAATTATAATAAACATTAGTAAAGATCATAAACAAATGTGATGCCTATCCTTGCATTCCCTTTCCTTAACATGCCATGTCTTGCATTGACATGCCTTTCCTTGACATGCCATGCATTTCCTTGCCTTGATATGCCATTCCTTGCCTTGACATTCCATGCCTATCTTTTCCATGCCTTTCCTTGCCATGCCTTTCCTTGACAAGCCATGCCATTCCTTGACATGTCTTTACTTTCCATGACATGCCATGCCTTGACATGAAATGAGTTTCCTTTCCATGCCATGTCTTTCTTTGAAATTCCATGCCTTTCCTTGACATTCATTTCTTTTCCCCGACATACCTTTTCTTGACATACCTTTCCTAGAATTGACATGCCATCACCTTGCCTTGACAAGCCATGCCTTTCCTTGCCTTGAAATACCATGCCTTTCCTTTCCTTGATATTCCATTACTTGGCTTGACATGACATTCCTAGCCTTTCCATGCCTTTCCTTTACAAGCCATGCCTTTCCTTGTCTTTCCATGTTTTTCCATGTGTTTTCATTCCTTACCATGAATTTCCTTGCAATGCCTTTCCTTTCCATGCATTCCCTCACCTTCCCTTTCCATGCCTTTCCTTGATATGCCATTACCTGCCTTGAAATTCATTTCCTTGAATTTCCTTTCCATGGATTTCCCTGACATGCATTGCCTTTCCTTGACATGCCTTGCCTTGATATACCTCTCCTTCCATTAACATTCCTTACCTTGACATGCCTTTATTTGACAGACCTTCCCTTTCCTTTCCTTGACATGTTTTTCTCTTCCTTCCATGCCTTGCCATGCCTTTCCTTGACATGCATTTCCTTGCCTTGAAATTCCATGATTTTCCTTTCCTTAACATGGATTACCATGACTTGCCTTACAATTACTTGCATTTCCATGCATTCCTTGGCCTTACCTTGACATGACATGCCTTACCTTGACATTCCTTGCCTTTCCATTCCTTTCCTTGACATGTATTTCCTTTCCTTGACATGTATTTCCTTGACTTGACATGCCTGGACTTAATAAGCCATGCCTTTCCTTGACAAGACATGCCTTTCCTTGACATGTCTTCCCTTCCCTTGAAATTCCATGGCTTGCCTTGAAAATCCTTTCCTTTTCTTGCAATTCCTTTCCTTAGAATTTCTTTCCTTGACATGCCATGCCTTGCCTTGAAATTCCTTTCCTTTCCTTGCTTTCCCATGCCTTTCCCTGACATTCCTTACCTTGAATTAACATGCCTTTCCTTGACATACCTTGCCTTGCATTGACATGTCATTTCCTTCCATTGGCATGAATTGCCTTGACATTACATGCCTTGAATTGACATGCCTTTCTTTGACTTGCCATGCCTTATCTTTATTTGACATGTCATTCCTTGACAAGCCATGCCTTTCCTTGACATGTCTTGCCTCGTCTTGCCATGCCTTGCCTTGACAATCCATGCCTTACCTTGAAAATCAATGTCTTTCCTTTCCATGCCATGCATTGTCATGCCTTGCAATGTCTTTCCTTGCCATTTATTCCCTTGCCTTGCCTTGCCATCTCTTGCATTGACATTCCATGAATTTCCTTGACATTACTCACCTTGCCATTCCTTGCCTTGACATGCCTTTCCTTTCCTTGACATACCTCTACTTTCATTGACATGCCTTTCCTTGACATGACTTGCATTGACAGACCTTGTCTTGCCTTGCCTTGACATGCCTTTCCCTACCATGCCTTGAGATGTCTTTCCTTGAATTTACATGTCATGCTATTCCTTTCCCTAACATGGCATGCTTATCCTGGTCATTGTTGGAAGATTGGTTGTTGTCATTGATGTCAACCCTAGTCATGGGTTTTGGACCACAAGATTGATGAAGGTATTTGGACATGAAGGAAAATGCACATGCAAATGAAACACCCATGGATGGATAGTATACATCATGCTATTTTCGGTGGTATGTGACACGTCACGTGGATCCTCATGGTTGAGGAGAAATGAATTTTTGAAGATGACAAAGTGAATTGTACATGTAGGCCCTGAAAATAATTATAGAAAATAATTACAAAATAAGAAAGTGTCAGGTCGGCCCTAATGTTAAAGGGAAGTCACATAAATGGTATAAATATACATCATTATACATTCATTTGATACAAGTCAAATTTTAGAGGGAATAAGAAGTAAAAGAAGGCCAGATTTCAAGGGAGGATGAAGTCTTTTGGTGATGTGTTCTAAGGTATGTTATTTTCAGGTCATCTTACCATTTTTTCTATAAATTTTTTTCTAGAACGATTCAGATGGTGAAATCGCTATGGTATTGAGAAGACATATCGAGGTACCTCTAGTTAAACGTTTAGCTCTTTATTCTCTATAATTATGGAGATCCACTCTAAGAAAGATAGGGTTTGTGACCAGTCCTGAAGCTAGTCAATAAACAGGTGTTTCGGGTAAAACAGTCATAACATATTCATACAGAATTCAAATGAAGTGGGACCACTTCCATTGGAAATATTACAGACTGTAGTTTCTTGTGTGTGAGTTTTATAATCGAATGTTAAATATTGCACATGGGGCATGCTGTACAAGTTGGGTCTTTGGAACAGACCAGAATTGAATAAAGTTTACCATTCTTTCTATAACCTCTTTTTGGGGAGGATTCAAGGAGTGAAAATTGGAGGAGTTTCAGAGAATACATTGAGTAATATTATCTATAGGATCAGATTACTCCAAGAATTGAAGAATTGCAGAAATTGAAGAATTCTCAGGAAGCATTATCAGGTTCTAT